>PVKA01008229.1:0-38558 GCA_004027165.1 Ctenomys sociabilis | reverse complement strand
GTGGTGGTTTGTGCTACTGTGGAGCATCTGCTGTGTAGCAGCCCTTCTCTGCCAACACTCAGTCCTTCTTTGATTTATTCTCTTGCCTTCCTTTCCCTCTACTGGGTCCTCACAGTAGTGAAGTGGAGAAACCGAGTCTTGAGTGGTTATCTGAAGGCCAAAGAAATGATCTGTGTCATCTCAGCTGCTCTCTGAGGCAGACAGAGAGGTCCCAGCAGCTCCGGGAGGGGAGTAAAGAGGAAGCCTGTATGGCTTGGGGCTCTGAGCCTGGGTGCCTATGAGAAAGGTCGGTCTGAGGCCTTGGGCTACTGGTGTGCAGTGTGCAGGGCCCGGGCAGGAAGCTGAAGGCCGTGGGGTACTGTGGCCAGGGCACGCAGTGTGGGTGGCAGCTGCCCGCCACACTGAGGGAGCTGGCGCGATGCTGAGCACGTCCGCCCTCCCAGATGGCATTGCCTCCTCCCAGTGGAAACATCGCTTGCCGGCCAGGCGTGTCCAGGGCTGCGTCGCGAGCCCTGCTAGCAGAAGCCCAGCCTTTGGGGTTCAGATGTCTCCAGGATGAGTGTAGGTCCTCCGAGCAGCTTAGCGGGAAGCGCACACAATTGTTATCTCCAATTGTTACAGACTGTCATTCAGACAGCTGTCCCCTTCTTGTCCCTTCCTGACAGGAGAAGGCAGGGAAGGGGCTAAGCCCAAACAAAGGTCTCCTGTCTGTGCCCACCTCAGTCTCTTGAGGTCAGGCTGGTGTGTCTGGCTGACTGGGAGAGTACAGGGGTGAGTCCAAGGCCACTATCGCAAAATGGCAGGCAGCCCTGTCCTAATCCCCCACTGTGTACCCTAGCTCCAGATGTGGCTGGATGGGTGGGTGGGCAGGGGGGCCATGGGGAGCCCTCATCCTGGTCCCCAGCCTCCTTTCTCCCAGCCATAGGTGTGACCATTGGGTCAGTCCCCTGCTGTGAGTTGACTATCCCAGCCAGCCAAGACCAGAAACAGAGAACTCTGCCTTCGAGCCCCAGCCTGTGTCCCTGTCCCCACCAAAGCTCTGTGGAGAGCCAAAGAGGGGCAAACAGGGACCAGGAAGAGAGGGCTTGGCTCCTGGAGACTGGGGAGGGGGTGAACTGAGGCAGGAGAGGTGGGGACAGAAATTCTAGAAAAAGAAGGTGAGCCGTGCTGGCTGGTCAGCCCGAGATGACAGAGTGGCTGCAGCCTGGCGGGTTCCTTGGCAGTGCTCCTGCTGGGGCTGTGGTGCCAGTGGGTTGAGGGTCCCCTGCTGCGACATTTGTCCCAGTCAATGAGCATGTGTCCTTCTTTGCAGTCAAGGGAATAATTTGTGTTATTGGAAAAATAAATTGACAATGTTGTCGGGGGGAGCTACCCAGCCCGGATGCGTCTGGGGCCGCCCTCCCAGTGGGCTATCTCAGCACCTCAGATCCCTAGGCACTTTCCCTTGCCATATGGTCAGGGCTGGCAGGTATCATTGCGGGAGACACTGGGGACAAAGTCCTGGTGAGCAGGCGGCCCCAGGATGGAGGGCCAGGGCCCTGATGTCTCACAGATGTGGTGCTGGGTGGGGTCCAGGCCCTGGGCCTTTCTGCCTGAGCCCAGAGCAGGCGTTATTCACCCTAGCACCCGTGTTTGTCGGCTGAATATGAATGCATATGAGGACGCATTCTTCATGGCGCACACAGTGTGGTCCATGGTGCCGGCTGCTCCACCTACCCCCACCTACCCTGGCCCTGCACCACCTCCGCCCTCCTAGGCCCACCGCTGCCACCCGCACGCAGGCCGCCTCGGTTGCTCTGCTGCGGCCTCTGAGCTCCAGTCTCCACTGCTCTCACCCCATCTCCATAGCAACGAGGGTGAGCTTACTACACGGACAAGGACACCCGAGCTGACATCAGCCCTCTGATGAGTTTGTGTCCTTCATGGTGAATGCCAAAAGGGGATGAAAGCCTGGCACAGTGGTGCACGCTGGTAATCCCAGCACTGGGAGGCTGAGACAGGAAGATTCAAGTTCAAGCTTTGCTTGGGTAATTAGCTATTCAGGGGGACAGTGTCTCAAAACAAAAGATTTTTTTTTCTTTTTGCAGTACCGGGGATTGCACTTAGGACCCTCTACTTGCCAGGCAAATGCTTTTATTCTACTGAGCAGTCTCCCCAGGCCCAAAATGAAAGATTTCTAAAAGGGTGTGTGTGAAGCTCAGGGCAAGGTCGTCCTGGGTTCAGGTCACAGCACTGAAAACGAATTCTAAAGAAGAGGTGTAATGGGAAGGTCTATCCCAAGGGCCCAGAGGAGTCCCTGTTGTGTTCCATGCCCACCCATCTCCTCCCTGCAGAGCAGGTGGCCATGGGCTCTGTGGGAAGCCGGCGCCTCAAGGAGCCCAACGTGGTGGGCACGCCTGACAGGAGCTTGGGGCCCAGCTTCAGCTTCGACAGCTTCCAGCTGGAGGCTGCCACGACCATGGTGGAGGCAACGCAGGACCAGGGCCTCAGGGCCAGGGGCGTTCCCACCTTCATGGACTCAGGTGAGTGTAGCACGGGCTGGGCAGTGTCTGCCCTAGGTGGGGGTCATCCACATGGCCCTGGGCAGCCCTCAGATGGGAGCATTTGTGCAGAGACACACCCCCGTGGCCCCCGCAATTGCCATCTGTGCCCACAGAAGGTGTGGGGCATGCAGTGAACCAGCCCTGACCCATGCTTCGGTCTGGAGGTGCCACGGGGAGCTTTGGTCACATCATCAGACAAAGCCAGCTGTGCCCAACTGCAAAGGAGACGGTTGAGGGCTGGAGGCGAGGTTCAAGGAGCTGACTGTCATAGCTGGGCATGGTGGCTCAGTCCTGCTACCCCCAGACTATGGGAGGCTGAGGCATCAGGACACGAGTTTGAGCCTAGCCTGGATAACTTACCAATTTAGTAAACCTTTCCTTAAAGAAAAAGATAAATCAGGGCTGGGGATACGGTTCAATGTAAAGGCCCTGGAGTCAATCTTTAAAGCTTTAAAAAAGAAAAAAGCTGTTTGTAAGCCCGGCTGTGTGACCTTAGGCAAGAACTTACACCTCTCTGAGCCTCAGTTTCCCCAAATTGAAGATCTGGGCCCACCAGCTGTTCGCTGGTGGACAGGACTGGTATAAGACAAGCACAGGGTCCTCCAGTTTCTTGTCCTTTGCTGCTGGGTGCTTTGAGTGAGTTACTGCCCCATAGGGCCGTGCTTTGTTTGTTTGGAAAAGGGACAACATGGACACTAGACTCAGCATGGACCGCCGAGTGCCAGGCCTCACCATGGCAGCTGGCTGAGCTGCTCCATGCAGAGAGGAACAAGACCGGGCAGTTCCCTGGGTAGAAATGGACACCACTGATTTGGCCCCTGCAGCTCAGCTGTGCCAGTGTAGAAATTGACTTGCCAAAGTGGGGGCTAGTAAAACCAGCCCCTAGTCCATTTCCTGTTGCTGTAATGAAATACCCAGGGCTAATGTTTTTTGGGGTTTTTTTTGTCTTTTTGAGACAGGGTTTCACTATGCAGTTCAGGCTGGCCTTAAGCTCACTTTGTAGCTCAGGCTGGTCTCGAACTCACAACAATCCTCCTGCCTCAGCCTCCCGAGTGCTGGGATTACAAGCATGCGCCACCACGCCCGGCAGGGCTAATGCTTTATAAAGAAAAGAATTTCATTTCACTCACAGTGCTAAAGCTTCAAGATCACATTGCCAGCTGCAGTTGGGTTCTGGTGAGGGCTTCATGGTGGACAGCATCACAGGAGCAGGCTGTAGAAGCAGGCGGGCGGGGTGAGACAGAGAAACAGAGGGACAGACAGGGAGAGAGGTCATATGGCAGAAAGTGAGAGGGATTTGGAAGCAGAGAAGGCTCAGTTGGGAGCCTGCTGCCCCAAGAGTGAGGAGCTCCAGTCCCTGTCACAAGCTCAGCCATCTCCCACAGGCCCTGCCTTCTGAAGTCAAAGTTTCCACCACAAGGGCACCACGGCTTCTGCACCCACAGGTGAACCCTTAGGGACGAGCCAGCCCCAGCCCCAGCAGTCAGGTCCAAACTCAAGAAGGGCCCGAGGGTCCCACCTGATGAGGCCCGGCCCACCAAGAGTCATCCCCCACTAAGCTGTCTCACGCCCACCGGGGACAGACCTTACTCTGCACACCCTTCTCAGCCACACAGGAGTTTCTGTTTGATTAAAGAGGGGCTTTGTGCCAGCCGGCCAGGCTGCCTCGCAAAACAGACCACAGAGTCTGCCCCTGAATGCAGCTCTATAAACTGCATTTCCTCTCCAAATAAAGATGACACTCAAGTCATAGTGCCTCTGAGCACAATATGGCTTGCCCCATACCCCAGAACTGCACTACCCTTTCCCAGAGGATGGTGTGGGATTCTCCCAAGATGTCCATGCTGTTTTTCAGTATCCTGAAGCCCCAAAGTTAAGGATGACCCCCATACCCTGTGCTGGTGGCAGGAAAGAGTGGATAAACCAAAACATTTGGTAAGCAAGGTTTGGAAGAATACAGCTGTAGCCCCAGCACTCGGAGAGACTGAGGCAGGAAGATCTTAAGTTTAAGCCCAGCGTGGACAACTTAATGAGACCCTGTCGCAAAATAAAAAGGAGCGGGGGTGTAGCTCAGTGTGAAGGTCCTGGGTTCAATCTCCAGGATTACCAAAAGAATTTTTGAAAAAAGTAGCTGCTACCACTGCTATGATGTGTAGCTGTGGTGGTCATGGCCCCCTGCTGTGGACAGCAGCCATAGTGATAGGTGTCTTGGTGACAGTAGACTGTGGATATGATGATGGTGGTCAGTGGGTTTGGTGATGGTCCTCCTGGGCTAGGTGGCCTGGTGGCAGGGCTGTGGCATCAGGTGACCATAATGACCGCTGCAGTCTCAGCAGCCCGCCCGCTTGTGTGTTTCAGCGGCAGCAGAGCCTGTGCCTGAGGACCGCTACCATGCCATCTACTTCGCCATGCTGCTGGCCGGCGTGGGCTTCCTGTTGCCCTACAACAGCTTCATCACTGATGTGGACTACTTGCACCACAAGTTCCCAGGTGCATGGCCTCAGGGTGGCCCTTTGCCTGCTCTGGACCCAGGCAGGACCGCAAGGGGTGGGCCCAGGTGGAGCTGCCCCAGCACCTGTCCCCCTCGTCCTCACAGGGACCTCGATCGTCTTCGACATGAGCCTCACCTACATCCTGGTGGCACTGGCAGCCGTGCTCCTCAACAATGCCCTGGTGGAGAGACTGAGCCTGCACAGTAGAATCACCACAGGTGAACCCCACCGCTACCCGGGCCTCACTCATTCTTCTGTGAAATGGGGTCATTTCCCAGACACTGTATGTTTCTGTATTAGAGAACAGGACCAGCCCAGGCTCCCTGTTGCCTCAGAGCCCCTGAGCTCCATCCTTGGGCTCTGCGCACTTTGCCCTTCTCCAAGTACTCTCTTCCTTTTTGTGGTTCTTCATGGAGGCTTCCGGCCTCCAGTAGCACCTCCTCCAGGAAACCCCTCAGGACTGCCCCTTTCGGGCCTGTGAAGTGCCTCAGAACCCAGGAGTGGGGTGGTGGGGAGCAGGAGAGCACTGAAGCCCGCTTCTCGCAGGCTACCTCCTGGCCCTGGGGCCTCTGCTCTTCATCAGCGTCTGCGATGTGTGGCTGCAGCTCTTTGCGCGTGACCAGGCCTACGCCATCAACCTGGCCGCAGTGGGCACTGTGGCCTTCGGCTGCACAGGTAGGGGTCATGCCGCGTGCCCACCGTGTGCACTGCACTGCTTCACCACGGCCCTGTTTCTGTTGGGGCCTTCACTCTGAGCTACATCTCCAGCCCTTTTTATTTTGAAACAGGGTTTTGCTAAATCACTGTTTCTGGGCTGGGAAGATAGCTCAGTAAAATAAAGGCCTGAGTTTAATCCCCGGTTCTGGAAAAGAAAAAAGAAAAAAAAAAAAAAGACTCAAATCACTGTTTCGTAGGCAGGGCTCAATTTTTTTTTTTTTTAATTTTTTTATTTTAGGGAAGGGTCTACAGGGTGTTCAGGTCTCACTGCTGGATCAGACTCGTAGTGATCCATCTGTTTCCAGCCTCCCAGCAGCTGGGACTACAGGTGCGCGCCAGCAGCCCACTCTCAACTGCAGTCTCAGCGCGCCCCAGCGATGGGGCGGGGATCAAACCTCCGGCCTCTGAGCAGGCACTTTAATCTGCTGAGCTATTTGGCCATCTCCTAAGGCTCAAATTTGTGATCCTCCTGCTTTAGCTTCCCAGAGTGTGCTAAGATGACAGGCATGTGCTACCACATCAGGCTGATTCAAATTTTTAAAAAATTTTATAGAAAATATGTCAAAGCTACAGAAAGCTTTCCGCAGTAACACAGTGGGCTCCACTTGCCCCTTTTCCCCCTCTCTCCCCAGTGGGTATTGATTTCCCCAACTATGGATGCACACAAACTCATTCATAGCTTCCTGTTCACGCCCAGTGTCTCTGCTGTCCAGACCCCCACTCAGCATGCGTTTCTACCTATTTCTCTTGTTGACCATACTCCAGGTGCCAAAATCCGGAAATTTCTCACTGGCAAATGGTAGCACTTCTTTGTCAGGTCCACCCCATGGTCACATCCTGTGTGTCCTGTCACCCCTATTGTCCCCTGTAATCCATGGTGGTTCCTCTGCCTGCTTTTGGCATTCACAACAGTGGCATTGTTTAGACCTCCAGGCTGGTGGTCTCGAAGACATTCTGACCTATTTGTTTGTTTTTGGTGTTGTTGGGGTGGAGCCCAGGGCCTTGGACCGCTAATTGAGCAGAACCCAGACCTCACACTTCCTCTTGTTTGTTTGAGAAGGGATCTCACTATGTAAAGCAGGCTGGCCTCCAACTCCAGCAGACTTCTTGCCTCACTCCACAGTGCTGGCAATGCAGGTGTTCACCACCACACCCACAGGTTGTCTTTTTGACATTGAGGGGGAAACACATTCAATCGAGGCATCCACCAAATGCCTGTGTGTGTGTGTGTGTGTGTGTGCTTCCCACCCAGGCATTTGCTTACTTTTTTTGTATTGTAAATGCCAGTGCTTCAGTAGGAGTGGAGCCACACGCCTGTCATCATAGCCTCTAGGGAGACCGAGGCAGGAAGATTGTTGGTTGGAGGCCAGCCTGGGCTGGTTAGCAAGATCCTGTCTCAAATTAAAAAAAAAAAAAATGTGAAAGAATGAGGATATAGATCAGCCCTTCCTGGTGGTTTTGATCCTTAAAACCAAAGAGAGGAGGGAGAGGGGATAAAGGAGGAAGGGAAGGGCCACGGCAGGGCAGGGCTTAATTCAGGTTGGAGCGGCTGCCCAGCCTGGCCCTGTGGAGCACCACAAGTGCGTGGAATGGGACAGGAGAAGCCTGAGGTCTTGGTGGCTTCCTAAAGCAAATTTCTGTCTCATTGGGGCAGCAGCTGTATCCTAGTCCATTGGGGACATGGGCCCACAGCCCTGTCCACATGTGGCCTCTTGGGACACTGCTGGTGTGTGTGTGTGTGTGTGTGTGTGTGTGTGTAGCTCCCCCCAATTTTCACTGCCTCTTCCAGCAGTGACGCATGTGTTTCTGTTCCTGTCCTACTGGGCAAGGGTGGTGGTAACCTGGAGCACCCTGAGGGAAGAACCAGGGTGGTTTTGGTGCCTTACTCGGGGACAGCACTGTCTCAACTGTGTGCTGTAAGGCAACGGTGTGAAACCCCTCCGCCCAGCTGGGTGTGGTGGTGCATGCCTGCAATCCCAGCACTCATGAGGCTAAGGCAGGAGGATCATTGTGAGTTCGAGACCAGCCTGGGCTACAAATTGAGCTCAAGGCCACCCTGAACTGCAGAGCAAGATCCAGTCTCAAAAAGACAAAACAAAACCGAAAAGCAAGCCCCTCTGCCCTGACTGAACACGAACACCTTTTCACACTCTCACCCTCCAGCAGGAGCTCCGGCCTCACCCAATGTGCATCAGGCTGGTGGCATGCAGTGTCTTAGGTTCCCCCTCTCTCTCTTAAGTGCAGCAATCCAGCTTCTACGGGTACACAGGGATGCTGCCCAAGAGGTACACGCAGGGGGTGATGACGGGGGAGAGTGAGTATTGCACACCTGAGGGGGTGCTGAGTTGTATGGGATGTGGGGGCTTCTTCCGGGGGACCCTCAGCTGGGGACAAGGCTGCATGCAGACAGCACTCAGGCTGTGTGCTCGGCCCACAGGCCCACCTCAGGTGCCACCCTTTGGCACCAGGCTATCCTAGACCCCTGACCTCACGCACTGCCCTGGCTCAGCTCCCTCCCAAGGGTCCCAGGGACTTCCCAGTTAGCACCAGGATGCCTCCCTGCCACTAAATAAGTGGTGCCACTGTCCCCAAGTTACCCAGCACCCAGCCCTCCTCCTGTCACCTGGGCCTCCCTCCAGGTAGATGCCTGACCTGTCCCCTTTCCCTCCTGACCTGTCCCCTTCCTCCACTTCCCTGCTGATCCTGGCCCAACCCCACCCGCACAGGATACTGAGCTGCCCAGGCAGGGCCCGCCGGGCTATGGCTCCCCTTAGTGGCATTCGCAGCCCTTGGCAATGCTGTGCTCTGGAGCCGGGTACCAGGCTGGGCTGCCAGCAGATTGGAGCAGTTTTGTGGAGCCAAGAAATATTTGCTCGGGGCCCCAGCACCCTCCCCAGGGGATGGCATAGTGGTTGAGCCCCTGCCATCACTTGCTGCCATGGACCTTGGTTGAACTTGGATGAAGCCCCCCACCCTGGTTGTGGCTGTCAAGACCCCACCACCTCCTGCCCCCTAACCTTGCATCTTGCTCCAGGGCCCCAGCCCTGCTGTGCTCAGCTCCTCACCTATGCAGAGAACAGGGCTCTGCTAGCCCCAGCCAGGGACTTGCATCCCAATAGTGGGTCCTGAGGCCACGACGGGCTGAACACTCAAGAGATGTGAGTGTGGCAGGTGTGAGTGTACACAGCTCCTAAGGCTATGTGGTGTCTGGGGCTCAGGACAGTGGCCTAGGGAGGCCGATTCTTCCAAGAGTTAGGGAGACAGTGAGACTGGCCTTGGAGGTGGGGTGGGGGTGGGGCTGGAGCAAAGTACCAGAGGGACCTGCTGGCCAAGGCTGGGCTGGGCAGGGTGCAGGAATTGGGGTGATGGACAGGAGGGTCTGGGCAAGCATGGTGGGTCGGGGGAGCCCCAGCCCCTCCCCTTCTGTCCCTAGGCACGGCGGGGGTGATGATCTCCCTGAGCCGCATCCTCACCAAGCTGCTGCTCCCGGATGAGCGCGCCAGTACGCTCATCTTCTTCCTGGTCTCCGTGGGCCTGGAGCTGCTGTGCTTCTTGCTACACTTGCTGGTGCGGCGCAGCCGCTTTGTGCTCTATTACACCACGCGGCCGCGAGACAGCCGCCGGGGCTGTACGGCCAGCTACCGCGTGCACCATGACGTCACCGCAGAGGATATCCACTTCGTAAGTGCCCGTGCCAGGCCTTGGGTGGCCTGGCCTCTGTCCTTGTCACCCAATGCAGAGGGACCAGGCTGACCTGGTTGAATTTCTCTGCTAGGAGCATTGTCACAGGGGCTCAAGGCCCCAGCAGCTGCTCTGTCCCTGCCCGCAGTGGCACCCACATACTGCAGACTAAGGCCCCGGCGTGCGGGTCCAGCAGGGCGGGGCTCTTGTGCCAACCCAGCCTCCACAGGAGCTCAGCTCAGCCTCTGTCTATCGGAACAAGACCCAGCGTTGGGGGACACAGAGGATCCCCTTTCCCTGGGTTCTGCCGAGCGAAGGAGAGGGACCCAGGACGCAGGGCAGGGCAGCTCCAACACAGCCTCCGTCACTGAGGTCACCAGAGCCAGCCAAGACCCAGGAGCCCAGGTGGAGCTGGTGGGCAGGACTCAGCTGAGGAGCCGAGCGCTCTCTGGCGGTCGCATGGCGGTAGAGCCCTGGAGGCTCAGGGGCAAACACGGGCGGCCCTTGAGCGGGTGGGTGGCCTTCCCAGCAAATCATAGCCACCATCCGGGCAGCCGCTGATTCAGGGTCCCTTCTCACGGAGCCCATACGCCTGGAGATGGCCTGCGATGGAAGAGAGCAGTTCTGAGGGGGAGCAAGGTCGGGGGAAGCAGAGACTACGGGAGGGTTGGGTCCAGTGGGGATGGAGGAAAGGCCTCCAGTGCCTTAGCAAAGGTGAGCACCTGGGGTTAGGTTTACACCTCTGTAACCCCAGCTACTTGGGAGGCTGAAGCTGGAGGATCACACCCTGAGCAATTTAGCAGGACCCTGTCTCAAATATAAATGCAGAGCAGGGATGTAGCTTAGTGCCCCCTGGGTTTGACCCCCAGTACTGAAAAAAAGAAAAGTCAGCCCGAGCTGGCGAGCGCTCCTCCTTCAGGTGTTTACCTGATGCGTGCCATCTGTGGCCTGCACCAAGGCCTGTTGTCGTCCTTCCAGGAGCACCAGGACCCGGTCCTAGCCAGCAGTGGGTCCCCCAAGGACAGCCCAGCCCATGAGGTGACCCGCAGCTATGTGCGCTTCGACGTCCCGCGGGCGCGGAGCTGGCCCAGCTTCCGAGGTGAGGGGGGTCACGCCTGTGTGATGGCACCGGAGCCCCCAGGGAGGGCGCAGCGCGCTGACCAGCCTGTGTCTCCAGCCCTCCTGCTGCACCGCTACGTAGTGGCGCGGGTCATCTGGGCCGACATGCTGTCCATCGCGGTGACCTACTTCATCACACTGTGCCTGTTCCCCGGTCTGGAGTCCGAAATCCGCCATTGCGTGCTGGGCGAGTGGCTGCCCATCCTGGTTATGGCTGTGTTCAACCTCTCAGATTTCGTGGGCAAGGTGGGTGTGAGGGTCGCAGGGCCCGGCTGGCTGCAGTACCGGGAGGTCACGGCCCCTGCAGCTCCCCCTAGAGGGCGCCCCAGCCTGGTCCCTCAGGTTGGCTACCAGGGGCTCCCTGACCTCCCTCACTTGGCAGTGGGGTTGACTACGCTCGAGTTTGAGCTTGCTCCCAGAGGTGGCAGGAACTCAGAAGAGCCAGTGAGGGCTGGTCCTGGCTTCCAATACCTCCTGCATGTCGGGGTGGGAAAGAGGATCATGAGCTCACAGGGGAAGCCTTTGACCTCGGCTGACACAGGAGAGAGGTCGAGAAATGAGTCAGTGTGTCTCCAAGGAGCACAACTATGTTCTTGAGTCCCAAGCCCAATCCTGCTGTGACCCATTTCTCAAAGAGCCACAGTCCCTCGTTGGAGAGCACCGTGGGGTGAAAGAAGGGGACAAGAGGTATTGGACTATGAGCTGACGCCGAGCTCTGACTTCAGGGACAGCTAGAGAGGGTGTGGATACGGGTAGAGCTGGGCACAGGTGCCAGGGTACAGGGCAGGCTGGGGGCCACCAGGGATGCACACAATCCTACCCACAGATCCTGGCTGCCCTGCCTGTGGACTGGCGGGGCACCCACCTGCTGGCCTGCTCCTGCCTGCGTGTGGTCTTCATACCCCTCTTCATCCTGTGCGTCTACCCCAGCGGGGCACCCACCCTCCGCCACCCAGCCTGGCCCTGCATCTTCTCCCTGCTCATGGGCATCAGCAATGGCTACTTTGGCAGTGTGCCCATGATCCTGGCAGCTGGCAAAGTGAGCCCCCGGCAGCGAGAGCTGGCAGGTAAGGCCACTGCTCCGGGGACAGCAGGGAAACCAAGGCTGGGAGAGGCCACCACCGGGCAGCCTCAGGTACATTTGGGGGGATACCATCTGTTGTATCCCCCCAAATGATGGGATACCATCATTCATCTTGCACCTCCTTGGGAAGATGCCCCTTTGTGCTGGCCACTGTGCCAGGTGCTGGGGATACAGACTCGCCATGCTCATGTGGCCACAATCCATATAAGAGATAGCCAATAAACACAGATGACAAGCAGACATGATGTCACATGTGAAGGGGTAAAGAGTGTGGGGAAAGGAAAGTTGGAGAAATGGGAGCAGGTTCACACCTGTAATCCCAGCTCTCTGGAAGCTGAGGCAGGAGGAACACGAGTTAGATCTCAGCCTGGGACTCTTACCAACACCTTACCTCAAAATAAAAATAAAAAGCACAGGAGATGTATCTCAGTGTAAGGGTCCTGAGTCCGATCCCCAGTATCACCACCCCTCCAAAAAACAAGAGGAGGAGGAAGAAAGGGAAAGCAGGAGGGTGACAGTGTGGCCGACTGAGACAGAAGGGTCATGTCAGGTTTGGGACTGACACAGTGGAGACAACCATCAGACTCCCAGACTGCCCCTAACAAGGATTCAATGGGGACAAAGGCTAGAGATAGAAACGGTTGGAGGCACAGAAGCAGGTGAGTCCTGGGTCCCCAGCAGAGGAGGGTCTGGGCCAGAGGAGTTTGGGCCAGAAGCGGACAGCAGCTGCTGGTGTCTGCACATAGAATCACAGGCTCCTGGGGTTGGCACTGTCTCTGCACTGCATACCCAATACACAACTGCCGTGGGTTCAGCTAGCACGGCATGGCCCCCCTCCCACAGCTGCTGCCTGCCTGCTCAGGGTCCTGTCACCCACAGGGAACACCATGACCGTGTCCTACATGTCAGGACTGACCCTGGGCTCCGCCGTGGCCTACTGCACCTACAGCCTCACCCGCAACGCCCACAGCAGCTGCTTCCGAGCCACCAACAACAACGGGTCCCTTGTCCCAGGGCCCTGAGTCCTGTCCACCCACCCTTCCCAGGGAGGCTGCTCTGCTCCGGAATGGCCCAGGCCACAACTCTATTTGCCTGCAGTGCCTAGGGGCTGAGCCAGCCTCCTCCTGTGGTAACAGCCCCACCTGGCCAGCCTGGGTGACATTTCTGTGACCCACAACACTGCCCAGCACCGTGTCCCACACATTCTCTGCCATGTCTGTGTCCAGCGGTCTGGGCTCTGGTCAGGCCAGCACTCGGTGGGTTCCCTGTGCAGAATGACAGACCCAGAGCCTCAGCAGCCTCTGCCAGTGACCCTGCTGCGGGGTCTGCTTTGAGATTTCCCTGGTCACCATCAGTGTCCGTGGCCCTTGGGGAGGGTCCACCTTGTGGCACTTAAAGGTGGTACAGTCCCCAGCTGTCACCCTCAGGCCTTACCCCTGCTGCTTGTCCTTGAGCACCGAACACATGCATCTGCTGTGGAAGGAAGATTGCCCTGGCCTCAGTGTCAGAGCTGGTTCAGTGACGCCTCCCACCCCAGGCCTGAGGTTCTTCCTGCCAGGTCCTCACTCCGCTCAGCCCCTCTGTGGCATGAAAGGGGCTGGCTTTGGTGGCCATGAAGCAGTTCCTGAGATCATCTCAACTCTGGCTCGGCGTCCTCTCAAGAGGGACACCCCGGGGGCCATGACAAGATGGGAGGGCTGGCGTCCCTGCAGGTGACCAGGCTGACTCCAGGGCATCCTGCCAAAGACAGTGCCAGGCCCCTATGCCCCCAGCTGTCTGTGACCATGCTGTCCCCTCACCTGCTGTGTCCCATCCACCTGTGTGTCCTCTGACTGTACCGCACTGGCCATTAAAAGACGGCGGCTGAGACTGCCCTACTGCCTTCAGGGAAATCTTTGTTGGGGTGTGAGGCTGGGACCACTGAAGAGGCTGCTGGGCCTGAGGTGTGCCGGGCATCAGCAGGACGGGGAGTGGGAGCCCTGGGGCTTGTGGCAGGTACTCTTCAGCCCTCAAGAGGATCTGGGAGAACGGCTGCACCCAGCCCACTGTGGGAAATGAGGCTGAGGCAAAGTCCCATCCCGGGAACTAAACCCTCTGACACCGGTTCTGGCGTTCTGATTTGTGGACAGCAGCTTCTGCACACTTCTGCGCCTGTGTTCTGAGAGACTGAGAAACGTCTCCCAAGGGAGGCCAGAGAGCCACCAAAGAGCCAGACCTGTATCACCCTGCGGGACACAGGCGGGCACAAACCACAGGGCAATGTCAGAGGGTGCCACCAGGTGGCGCGAGGGGAGCCACTCTTCCCCAGGAGTGGTCACAGCTGCGAGCTTTTCTGCTCTGCTTTTTACAGGAAAAGCAGATGTGAACCTTCCGAGGACCTCTGGCCAAGGGAACAGGCCAGAGTAGCCCTGCCCTCACCACTGGCTACACTTAGCTACAGAGAAACCAGAACATGACACAACTACCAACCTTCTACTGACCTAATTTAATTCTCCCAGGTTCTGAGGATGTTTTTTGAAAATTAAAAAAACAAAAGTTTGAGGGGCCAGCGAGATAGCCCAGTGAAGTTCCTGCTTAGGCAAACCTAGGCAAACGCAGGGGACAGGTTTGAGAGAGGTGGCAAGTGCAAGGTCCCGCGTTTGATCTCTGGTACAGGAAAAAAGTGACATAGGGTTGATTTCAATTTTTTTTTTCTTTTTTTGGTGGTACCAGGGATTGAACTCAGGACTTTGTGCTTAGTAGAGTAAGGCAAGCACTTACTCTACTAAGCTATCTTCCCAGCTCCATAATAGGGTTGAGACAGGATCTTGCTAAATTGCCCAGGCTGGCCCTGAACTTGTGATCCTCCTGCTTCAGCCTACCTTATCCAGGATTATAGTGTGCACACATCCAATAACCATGTTTTCTGGGCCCAATGTCCACTCTTGCCACTTCAGAGGTTCTGAAACCCACCCAGCCCACAAACAAGGTACTCACTGGGCCCACCCCAGCCCCTGAAATAAATCACTCCAAACACTGTCTTGTTTCCAATTAAATTTTTTTCTTTTTTCTTTTTTTCTTTCTTTTTTTTATGAAAAAGGTCACACAGAATTTGCCAACGAACAAAATTCCAAAAGAAACTTAAAAAAAAAAAAAAGAAAAAGAAAAGAAAAAACCAATAATTCCCCCGAAATAACAAAACCAAAGTCTGGCTTTCCCTTCCCTAGATTGTCTGCTGGAGGCCTCCGGTGGGTTCCGGAAGGCGGGGGCTGGCTAAGTGCTTTCTGGCCCAGCGAGTGCAGGGGCGCTGGGTTGGAGGCTCCCTGCCGCTCCCTCCCTCCTCCTCCTCCTCCTCCTCCTCTGTCTGGGGGCGAGCACAGTGCGGGGATGGGGGCGGGGTGCTGGGGCCGGGCAGTGAAGCCGGGTGCTGGACGCTCACAATCTAACAGGAAATAAAAAATAATATTCCGCACGTCAGAATGTGTTTTTTCTTATAATTTCATAGCTATTTTTCACAGTTTAAAAAGTTTATATTTATATATATTTATATATATTTATCTTTATATATATAGTTAAAAAGTTGACTCCATTTAAAGGCTTATGATACAGGGATGGGGAGTCGCCCTCGGTACAATAAAACTGTACAGGTTAAGGACCCGGCGCCCTCCGGTGGGCGGGCGCGGCTGGGGGGTCAGCACCATGGGGGGTCTGTAGTGTGAGGGGCTGGGCTCCCCTCCCCCGCTCTGCCCCAAGTCCAGGCCACCAGAATAGGCAGAGGCAGCAGCGTCCTGTCCGTGGGGGCCTTGAACCAGCACTGCAGCTCTGGGAGGGCACAGCCTGGCTCCTCGGGAACCCTGCCCTGGAGAGGCCGGGCCTGTGTGGCCTCGAAGGGGCACGAAGGTGCTGGGGCCGGTAGCAGCGGCCCAGCCACAACCGGCGGGAGGGTGGGCCATGTGCACACGTGCATGCATACGGGCACACACACACGCACCCTCACTTGCCCGGGCGTGCACAGGCACGCTGACATGCACGCACTTGTGCCCCACGCTGTGGTGGCGACAGAGGGCCGGGCCCTCAGCACAGCACGGGCACGCCATCCGTGGAGAAGATCATGCCTGTGGTGGGCTCATAGGTGCCCGCGAGGTAGTACAGGCCCTCGCTGTCCTGGTACTTCTTGGTCTTAAGCATCTGCTCGTACTGCTCCAGGCTCACCACCAGGCACTTGTGCGACACTGTCTGCACGTCGTTCTCGTCCACGTGCGAGGACTGGTACAGGGCTCGCTGCACGGCGGGGGGCGGGAGTCAGGGACTGGCTGCCCCAAACCAGGAAGGAGCCAGGGCCAGACAGACACAGCCAAGCGAGTAAGACAGCAAGGGAAACAGCACGGGGGATGCAGAGACAGGAGGAGACGGGAGACACAGGCTGGACTGCTGCCCCTACCTCCATGAAGTCCTTCCTCTGGCTAGAGGCCCTCAGGGCCGCGGGGAGGCTGCGACCAGATTTCTGGTCCCAGGGCTGCTGGGACAGACAGGGGCTTGGTGAGCCTAGCCCCGCCCTTTCCCCCACGTCCCACAGCTGAGACCCCACAGCCCCAGTCGCCCTCAGTGTCCCATGCAGCTGAGCTGACCTGGCCTTCGTGGAGCTGCCGGCCCGGGCTGGTCTCCTCGGGGTGGTAGAACCACTTAACTCGGACCACCATGTTGTTGCCCCACGACTCCCACATACTCTGGATGCGGCCGATGTAGGGCAGGTTGGGGCGGCCCGCAGACAGAAACACAGCGCAGTCCCCGATGCGGATCATCTCCTTGCCGCGCACAATGGCCTTGTAGAAGAGCTTGCGGGCCTTGCCCTTCATGCCACGCCGCTGTGGGCCAGGCGAGGTCAGGGGTGGCACTGTGTCACCTGAGCCCTGGCCTTGCCTCTCGGTCACCTGCTGCCAATCTGGGGTGCTGCCTTGGATGGGCCAGTGCAGGAAGTGACCTACGGGGCTCCCGAAGCTAAAGCACTGGTGCCTGATCCTGAGACTCACATCCATGTGACATGGCTCCCTGCAGGTCAACTGGGGTCCAGTCACCTCAGACACAGGGTCAGCTCCCTATAAAATCCACTTCTAGGCAGTGGAGGGTGCCCTGAGCCCACCATCCTTTGCTGCCCCTTCTCCATCTACCCAATCTACAACCCCTGGAGCAGCATGGCCTGGGGTGGGGGTATTGCTCACTCACGGCTTAGAAAAGGACCCTCCCCCCTGGAAAGGTGAAAAGGACCTCTATCCCAGAAATACAGCCTAAGACAATAGAGGTCACACAGCACGCTTCTGGGGGGGTCTGTAGACCAGGAGCAAGGGGCTGGGAGTCACACCCTGTCCTGAGTGTGGGCTAAGGGCTGTCCCAGCCAAGACAATGTCACTGCCATAAACTGCCACCTGACCCTTTGTGCCGGCTTCTTCCTGTGTTGGGTATTTGCTTACTCACTCAACAAACACTTCCTCCCACCCTGGGGCAGTTCCCAGAAGCACCTGGCTCCAGTAACACCATCTCTTGGGAGAAATTTCCTCCAGGAGAGTGAACAGGCTCTGCCTACTACCCAGCCACATGCCCTCAGCACAAACTAAAGTCGAAAGCTGAGTGCCAAGGTGGAGTCTCCCGCCTGAGCACAGCACCCCACCCTCAGACTCCACCTCACTGGCCTCCCCTTCCAGCCACTCCACAGGGCCCAAGTACGCGGCCTCAAATGGCTCCAATCCCCTGCAGCTGAAACACGGGACCGCTAAGGTGGCTGAACAACTTTGCTGCAGTGGGGTTTCTGCCTCCCACCACCTGCTTCCCTCAGCAGATGCCGCTGGTGGGCAGGAGACTTGGTCTGGACAACTGTAACATCCCAGCTTCCTGCTGGGCACTGTGGCCAGCTCCAGAGTAGCCTGAAACCCAGGCCAACACTCAGCCAGGTGTAAAGCCCTCAGTGAGACCTGCTTCCTACTGTTGCTCTTGAGCTGGGAAAACACGCTCCAAAAACCACTGCACCTCCTTTCTTTTGGGGAGTGGGGCTGCACAGAGGGAGGACAGAAAGCTGAGGCCTGGAGTGTGGACTGCCTTCCAGCCCCCAGATCCACCTGTACCTGAAGCTGGACACCCTGCGCCTTCCTGCCAAAGAGCCAGTAAGCCTGACCTTGTAGGTTTAAGTCAATCTCAGATCTCTTTCCTTTGCTGCAGGAAGGCCACTGTGCAAGGGGGAAAGGATCCAGGACACAGCCACACACTCGTTCTCCAGCCCTGGCTACCTCCGCTGCTTACCTGGGTGGGCTTGCCGAACCACTTCCAAAGCTGCCGGGCGGGCAGGAAGGCTGCGATCTTGGGCCGGTTCTCCACAGAGGGCAGGCGCTGCCGTTTGGCCAGCTCCTTGGTGGTGGGCAGGTGCACACCCTCGCGCTTCTTGGGGCGGCTCTTGGCCCCAGCCTGCATTTTGGGCTGCAGAGGCTTTGCAGGCTGGGGCGGGGGTGCTGGTGGCTGGGCAGCTGGCACCTTCTTGCCCGAGTGGCCCGAGGAGCGGGCCTTGCTAGCTGGCTTGGGAGCTTTGGGCAGGGCTGGCTGTGTGGAGGGGCCAGGTGTGGGTGTGGGGTTCGCTTCGTCGTCCGAGCTGCAGGAGGAGTCCTCGTCCGTAGTGGAGGAGGAAGAGGAGGAGGAGGAAGAGGAAGAGGAGGAGGAAGAGGAAGAAGAGGAAGAGGAGGAGGAAGAAGAGGAAGAGGAGGAGGAAGAAGAAGAGGAGGAGGAAGAGGAAGAGGAGGAGGAGGAAGAGGAGGAAGAGGAGGAGGAGGCCGGGGAGGATGCCCTGGAGCTGGCAGCGCTGCAGGTGCGACCCCCTGCACCCCTGTCATCCCCACCAGTCTTGTCGCCGTCCTCCTCGCCTTCTGTCTCTGAGCTGCTACTGCTGCTGCTGCTGCTGCTACTGCTGCTGCTGCTGCTGCTCTCAGACTCCTCTGCCCCGTCCTGCTCGGCCTGGGCCTTGTCTGGGCTCTTGGGGTCCCCAGGGTCCTCCGTTGGGAGCCCCACCCCAGGTTCCTGGGCGAGATCCCCCTCTAGAGCCTTGGGCCAGGCCGCTCTGGCCTCACCGCTACCCACTGCTGAGGGGTGGCTACCCAGGCCTGGAAGGCCCTTGGGCTCCTGCCAGCCGCCCGCCCCCACGTCTTCCCGGAGGAGCAGGGCCTCTTTGGCCTTCTTGCTTTTGGGGGACATGACCCCCTCATGGTCCAGCTTGACGAGCAGCTCAGCTTCCTCCCCCGGCCTCCGGGGGCCCTTGGCCCCAGACTCCTCGGTGGCCCGTGCCTTCTTAGGCTTGGGGCGGGTAGCAGGTATGGTGATGGGCATGGTGACGAGGGGTGTCGGGGGCAGGGCTGCAGCAGGGGATGGCAGCTCCCCAAAGGGCTCAGGAGCTGGGCAGTTGGCAAAAGTGGACGGCGAAGGTCCCGGTGGCGGGGGAGCGAGGCGGGCCTTGGGGGCTTTGGCCCGCTTGTCCATAGGTTCTGGGGAGCTTTTCTTGGAACCTGGGGTACTGATTGGTTCCAGGGCCAAGGGGGTAATGGGGACCTCATCAGTGGACGCTGTCTCTTCCAGAACAGTGGCTCTGTCTAGAAGAGAGAAGATAACAAATGAAATGGAGGCCAGAGAGGGGCTGTAGGCTGCCAGGCCTGAGTGAGCGCGCCTGCCTGCGCTCTGGGGCACCTGTGCGCCCTTGCTCATAGGCCAGAGTGCCTCTTCAGAAGTGAGGGACAGAGCTGAGGCTCAGCTCTGCTTGTGAGGACCCTTTCCCTCCCTTGGCCTGGTTCTAAGTCTGTACTGGGGCAGAAATGCATGATCCCAGCCCCAGATTGAATTCCAGCCCGGCCCACCAGCCCGGGGCCAACCTACCGCCCTTGGCCTTGGTGCTGGGCTTCCGCCCGCGGCCCCGCGCCTTTCCTCCTGGCTCCTCAGACCCCGCCGTGGCCCCCTCTTTGCCTTCCCCGGTGTCTTTGCTGGTTTTCCTGCTGCGGCGCTTGGCACTGGGCACCAGGAGGGCCGGGGAGGGCTCAGCACCTACAGGACACAGCAGACGGCAGCTGAGCCCAGGGCTTTGCTGGCCCAGCCTTGGGGTGACGCTCAGTGCAGCTCAGGAAGCGGGGCTTGGTGGGGATGGTTCCAGGTGGGCTCCAACATGGCCCAGGACAACGGAAGCTCTGTGCACCACAAGGGGGGATGCTGTGACCCCAGTGGAAAAGCATGCAATTCCTGAGGCTGTCACCCCCGGAGTCAGTGAGGGCAAGTCGCACCCCTGTCTCGCGCCAGGGCGCTGGATGAGTTACTAACTTTTGTTTTTTTATATACTGGGGTTAAACCCTGGGTTTTTGTCCCAAGTTACAGCCCACGCCCTTTTGTACTTTTTATTTTGAGACAGAGTCTCATTAAGTCACTAAGTTGCGCAAGCTGGTCTTGAGCCTCTTGCCTCAGCCTCCCAAAGTGCTGAGATTATAGGTGTGCACTGCCATATCCAGCTTTGTTAACTTCTTTGAGTCCCAGGCTCGTTACTAGTCGAAGAAGACAGTGGCCACAGGGAACCAAGATTAGAATATGACACTATTACTTGAAACCATCAAAAATACTCGCCCTGTGGGGCATGGTGGCGCACTTCCCCAGCACTTGAGAAGCTGAGGTGGGAGGATCGTCATGTGTTTAAGGCCAGCCTGGGCCACAAGTGAGTTTAAAGGCAGCCTGAACTGCACAGCTAGACCCCGTCTCAAAAAAACAAAAATCGAACCACTTGCCCAGCCCCCTAGAGCCTGGGCTACCATGCAGCGTGGGTCTCAGTACCCATCTGGAGGCCCAAGATTATCATCCCTACCATTTCCACCCATCAGCGGGTTCCACTGGCCCAACTGGCAGACAGCCCAGGGCCACACTGGTGGGGACCTGGGAGGGCAGCCCCAGGAAGGGCAGCAGGAGCCCCCAATCATGACTGCTCACTCACACTGGATCTTATAGTCGGGTGGCAGGAGGCGGATGTGTGAGAGGGGGATCCTGCCTGTGTCTCCGTCATCGAACTCCACGGTGATCAGGTCCCCATCATCTTCCAGGTCCAACAACCCTGCAGGGGCAGGGGGACAGGTCAGAGGACAGCTCCAGGCCCGGTGGGCACAGTGTTAGGGACATCAGTGTAGAGCCTGAGTGTGAAAGTGTAGAGCACAGACAAGGCCAGGGCTGGCTCTCGACATCCTGCACTCTGGCAACACCAAACAGCAGCCACACCTGAGATGTTTCCCAAAACAGCATGAAGGGACCCCAGGCCCTCAGCTCCGAGGGATGGGCAAGAAAGGACACTGCCACTGGGACAGATGTGGAGGAAGTAACCGTGGCCTCAGCTGTACCACTGCCAGGCCCCCAGGAGCAGGGGTGGCAATGGAGAGGAGCCAGGCTGGGCCAGGGGTCCCTGACAGTGGGTACACTGATAGCCCGCAGGAGCCAGGTTATTTGTTCAGCTGTGGACTGAAGGGGATTAGGTGCAGTTGGGGGTCACCAGGACATCCACACCTGGAGCAGTGACACCTCAGGGCCTCTAGAAGCAGACAGAAGGCCCATGTGGTTCAGAATGCCTGCTGAAGTCTGGCATTGCTGGTATGGGGTCCCCAACAAAACAGTCCTGCCACCTCGACACAAGGCTGCACTCATGCACTGAGCTTGTCATTATTTCTCTCCACTTGGGACCAGAGGTGATGTCCAGAAAGTCTCTTAACAAAAGAGAGCACAGACCAGGTGTGGTGGCAAATACCTATAATCTCTGCAGGTTGAGGCAGGAGGTTCAAAGGTTCAAACCCAGTTTCAACTGTACCGTGAGACCCTGTGTCAAAAACACACACACACACAAAGGACAGCAAGAGAGAACCAAACACACACAGACAAGAGGGGCTCAGGAGAAAGAGGAGCTAAAGAAATCCAATGTGGAAATATGTCCTGAGCAATGTTTCCTAAAAAGTTAAATGTACTGATGAAGCAGAAAACCCATCTTAGGAAAAGGAGCATTCAGTAAGTAAGACAAAACTCTTGGGAGTTTTTTAAATGACAGCATGAAATTTTTAAAATTCCAGAGAACAGAAGGGGTTAGAAGATAAAGTGGTACAGTCTGCAAGAAAACTGAACAGAAAGATGCAGGGGACAGTAACAGGGAGGGAGAGAGAAATTCTGAGGGCCACCAGACTGTTGCAAGTTCCAGGACTGCAGGTGGGATAACACCAAGACAGGGCGGGAACAGGAACCAGAAGAAGGCTTCCGGGGAGGACGGGAACCACCACACAATCCCAGCCCATCCCCTCTCCCAGACCCCCCTCGCAGGAGGATGCGTGCACAGAGGACAGCTGTGGAGGCCTGTGGCTTCCAGGTCCAAAGATAACAACTCCGCTCTATGAGTTTCTAGGGAGCTAAGTAGGCCTCCAGCAAAGACCTGAGAACTGCAAGGGCAGCGAAGTTCTCGAACCAAGCTAAGCAGAAATGACGACCTGGATGTGGTGAGAGCAAATGACTTCCCATCGAGCATTCACACCTATCTTGGCTCTCTCCAGAGTAAGAGAAAGCGATTACAGACTCCTGGGGCAGGAGAGAGTCTGGGCTCTCCTGGGCTCCTCTCCAGAAACCCTCTACAAGATCCTCTATGAAGACAACCAAGAAAGAAAGAGAGGGTGCCACACTTGTGGGAGGCCATGCGAGCCACTCCTCAGGAGGCCACGCGAGGAGCTGGAGAACAGGCTGCCCCACCGGGACCAAAGGACGGACAGCTCCAGGAATCAGAACCCAAAACAAACTCTTCTCACACAGAGGGACACCCATGGGTTACTGATGATATAAATGTATGACTAATGATGGAAACATGAACCTTCCCAACCCTTTGGCTCAGGCTGTAGCCGACCCCTGCTGCTCGACGGTTGGGCATCCTTGCTTTTTTCTGCCACGTGTAGGGATGGCCGGAAGCCCAGGAGTGGGCTGTATGTGGCCCATGGGCTCCAGTCTCACCAGCACCCACAGTGCACTTCTGGACTGCTGGCTTGGCGACAGCTGAGAGCAGAGCTGCCCCGGTCCCTGCCCCTTCCATCTGTCTGACACCCCTCCAGCCTCTTTTGGGGCACCTCTTTTCATCTGCCCAGCTTCCATTTTCTGTTCTGCTGCCCATACCCCAACTTTCCGGGGGGGGGGGGCTACCTTTTCTGGTCCCCTCAGTCAAGGTTAGCAGGAAGCTGCCCTCGTCCTCAACTCCAGGGACAAGAACCTGGGCCAGACCAGCTCATCAGATCACTGCAGTAAGACAGGCAAATGCTGCATGAACAAAGCCTTATGCGGGGCTTGTAGGAAAACCCAGAGAGGGTCTAACACACATGGCAGTGTGTTAAGACAGTAACATTTCTTCAAGAAGCTGTGTGTATCAGCCCAGGCAGAGTGGTACTATGGGACATTGTGAGCTGGGGACCTAGCAAGCGCCTCTGAACAGCACCTGAGCCCAGTCATGCCTTACAACCTTACTGTTCTCAAGTACATGAGCCAGTAAGAGTCCAAGCAACTTCTAGCTGCTTGGCCAGCTAGAGCGGGCTGTCCATGACCCTGACACGCAACAGAGACAGGATGGCACAAGGGCGGGCACATCTCACCTCGGACCACGGTGCCTGGGTAGAGACAGCGGTACTGCTGACTCCAATAGGCGGCGATCCTGGTCCCCTGAGGCAGGAAGCGCGTGGAGGCCGGCCTCACATCGATGATCTGGGAGGGCACAGACGCAAGGCACCAACTTGTGGCCACAGCCCCTGGCTACCCCCAGCCCGGCCCCTAGGCCCACTCCCACCGCTCACCGCCTCCTGCAGCAGCTGCTCCAGGCAGTAGATGTGGGGCCGGTTGCCACGCTCCCCCTCCACCACCACGCGGTATCTGCAGGGGGCGCTGCATGTGAGGGGAGAGGCCAGCAGGCCTTCCTAGGCCTCCGCTGCCTCCAGCCAGGCCTGTCCCCAGACCATGGAAGCCACAGGTGTGTGCAGTGGCCATGTGAGTGGATAAGGCCTCTCCTCACCAGCCTGGTATCTTCATCATAGGGGCCGGGCCTCTGAGGCTTCATGAATACAATGGCCGGGACCCCAGGGTGCCACCCACAGCCTGCCTTCCCCGGACCTGGGCACTCACATGTCAGGCGAGTGCACGGTGTGCACATGGCCCGCGTACAACAGCTTGTCGTCCATGGGGATGAGCACACGCAGCCCGTCCTGCAGCTCATCCTTGTCGATGACACAGGAGCGTGGCGCTGCAGGGCAGAGGGCCGTGAGGGGACAGCACGTGTACTTGGGTGGGAGCAAACCAGGGTGACAACCTGCCTGGGCCACCCCACCCTGCCCTGAGTGCTGGTGTCCCAGGGCTGCCCTTGTGCAGGGCACCCTCCCCTCATGGCATCTAGCCTCACCCCTGCCCACGAAGCCTGCCGCCAAGCCTCCCTGCAGGCCTGTTGCACTCAGACCTCTGCCCGGCCGCCCCCCCACTGGCTCCAGACTCTAATACGACTCTCCCCCTTGGCCCTTTCACTGGACCCCATCGGAACCAAGACAGGGCAGGCAGCGCTGGAGTGAGGCAGCCTGGACCCACTCTCCCATCCCCATCTGGCCTGCACCCAGGCCAAGGGGCCTTCCCATGTTTGCGCACTCGGCATGAACCTGCCTTGGTCAAGGGCAGAAGTGGCTAAACACCAGATCTGCACCGAAGCCTCAAGGCCGCTATATTCATTTGGCCTGTAGGCCTCAGCCACATGGCAGGGCCACTGCTCCCACAATACTGTACCACATCACCCAGAGCAGAGTGGCACCCAGGCACCATGGGCAACTCCGCCACCCAAATTCTGGGACCCCAGGCCAACATGCGAGTGACCTAGGCCCACCCCACACACACACCCTGGGTCCCAGTGCCCACTAGATGTGACTGCTTGAAGGGTCCTTCAGGCACCCTGAATCCTATGTGTGAAGCTTCATGCATGTGTGGCCCCAGTACCGGTCTTCTTCCCACCTCTTCTGCTTGCACAACCCAAACCTCACCCCAGCCATTACCCCTTCCTGCAGCCCAGCCTCCAGAGGCCCCGCATCACAGTCAGCTCTGCCTGATGGTGATCACCTGCTAGGGGGACCCCAGCCCACCAGACCCCCAACACATTCTCCACAGCAGCCAGGTAGCTTGAGCTCTCCACTCAAAACCAGGGCAGCCAAGTGTGGTCTTAAGATGGAAACTCAGCTCATCACAGGAGACCACAGGTGATCAGTCTCTGTCTGTCCCCAGCCCAGAGGACATAGGGCTGCACCTGCCACCCCCAGGTTACACAGCCAGAGCCGAACCAGCCTCCTTTTGTCGGTCGCAGGGCCCTTGCACACACTGCTGCTGCTGCTGCTCAGGCCAGAGCTCAGATCCAGCTTCGTGCAGGACCCCAGGGGCCCTCCCGATACACCGAGCCCTGCAGCCCCTCACCTGGGGTCAGCGGCCGCTCCACAGTGCCCCCACGGGGCAGGTGCTCATCCTCTGAGAAGCTGGAGTCCTGGTTGGGCTCGAAGTCCTCCTCGGCAGCCATGCTCTCCATCAGCTTGCTCACCGCGCCCCCCTTCCCGCGGTTCTGGGGACAGCGCAGCAGACCAACAGCTCAGGACCCTGCCCTGGCCCTCACCCGGCAGGGGCCCCTACCGGGAACCAGGGGCTGCGGTGATGCTGCATGGGCACACTGGGGGCCCCCGCTGACCCCAGGCCAACATGCAAGTGACCCAGGCCCACCCCTCCCCCCATCCCGGGCCCCAGTGCCCACTAGATGTGACTCCTTGGAGGGTCCTCCAAGCACCCTGAATCCTACGTGTGAAACTTCATGCATGTTTGACCTCCAGTACCAGTCTGCTTCCCACCTCCTCTGCTTGCACAACACAAACCTCACCCCAGGCACTGCCCCTGGGAACACACTCCAGGCGGCAGGAAGGTGACACAGGCTGGAAGTGACTGTGCAGGGCCTGCACACACTCAGCACAGTACTCCACACTCAGTACTCAGCACTGTCCTGTTACCACAGCGATAGTTGCCCAAGGGAACTGACGTGGTAACTCAAACATGTGCCTTGGAAGAGCTAAGGGGTACCTGCATGTGCCTGACCCGTCACTTGAGTGAAGCCAAAGGGACCACGATGGAGCCCCAGTGGCCCTGGGATGAAGCATGGGTCCCTGTGCTCAGTGCAAGCCTGCTGCTAGTCACCTAGCCTCTCCACACCCCAGCCCAGCTGCAGAAACACAGAGGGGGCGCTGTCCCCAGCCTGCCAGCGAGCCTCACCTCCTTCTTGGCCTCCTTGCCTTTGGCCTTGGCCTTGCT
This sequence comes from Ctenomys sociabilis, assembly GCA_004027165.1. Taxonomy (NCBI): domain Eukaryota; kingdom Metazoa; phylum Chordata; class Mammalia; order Rodentia; family Ctenomyidae; genus Ctenomys; species Ctenomys sociabilis. Next base: position 12,567 of record PVKA01008229.1, on the reverse strand, counting down.
CCTCTTGGCAGGGGCCAGTGGGCCAGCATGAGGGGCTCTGGCCTCAGGGGGCAGGGCGGGGGCACGAGGTGATGACAGCGTGGTAGTAGAGCCGGCCTCCTTCCCTTTCTTCTTCTGGAGAGGAAGCAAAGCAGAAGCCTGAGGACGTGGCTCAGGCCACCTGGGGAGAGAAGCAGGGCCCCCTCATCCTGCCCTCTGGTCACTCACCGTGCATCCAGACTGAGCTGCACTGAAGCTGGGGACAAGACCCTGTACTCCCTGCAAGTATCTTTAATCTCAGTCTTTTTTTTTTTTTATTTTAGGGAAGGCTCTACAGGGTGTTCAGGGTTTCACTACTAGATGGCACTCCTAGTGATCCACCTGTTTACAGCCTCCCTAGAGCTGGTATTATAGGCATGCGCCACCACGCCTAGGCTCAACTATAGTCTCAGTGTGCCCTTAGGGCAGGGCCAACAAGTCAGGCCTGGGGATAGAGCCCCCTAGCCCCTGCACCTGCTTGCAGGCACTTTAATCTGCTGAGCTATTTGGCCGGCCCTTAATCTCAGTGATTTTTTAAAATTTAATTAATTAACTTAGAGAAAGAGTCTCACTGCGTATTTCAGGCCAACTTTGAAGTCACTATGTAGCCCAAGCTGGCCTCGAACTTGTAGTGATCCTCCTGCCTGTCAGCCTCCTGAGATGGAGACAGTGCAAGCATTATAGGTATGCAGCTTAATTTCAATCATTTTATTACTCTTCATATTCTGTTGCCCCCAAAGACAGGCAGAGAATTATACATAAGAGATTTGATCAAAAAGTATGTGAATATTTATTTTTTTTAAAGTGTACTATAATAAAAGACATGCTGTCATCATTGCCCCTCAAAATCCTCCCCCTCACTCTGAACACACATCCTATCATCCCTGCCACTTCCTGAAGCAGCTCTAGGAGGCTTCTTTCATGAGAGTTTTGAGCTGCATGATGTGACTGCTTCTTTTTCCTAACCTGATCCAGAACATGCCTCTCTTGTAGTTACTTTAACTCTGGAGAAGAGCTACAGGTCACCCAGCACCAAGCCAGGAAATACGGTGGGTGCCTGAGGACTGACTCACTGTCATGTTTTTATAAGCCTGACTTTCCTTGGATGGCACTTGGCAGGCACATTCACAGCATATTTGATCACACCTTGCAAAGACACTCAGGAAAGGACTTCCAGAACTACTTCAGATAATAAAAGAACAAGGCTTGACATGGTGGTGCATGCCCACCACTTGGGAGGCTGAGGCAGGAGGACTGCTGCAAATTCAAGATCAGCCTGGCCTATAGAGTAAGACGCTGTCTTAAAAAACAGACCAAAAAATATATAAAAGAAAGTGGCAAAAGATAGCTCAGCAGATTAAAGCACCTTCTTAGGCAGAGCTCAGGGGCTGGGGTTCAATCCCCAGCACCACAAGCCAAGCCAGACCCACCCCCAGGGCACACTGAGATGGCAAATGAGACTGCGTGTGGTGACGCATGCCCATAATCCCAGAGCTTGGGAGGCTGAAAACAGAAGGATCACCATAAGTCCGATCTATGTAATGAGACCCTGTAGCCTGTAGACCCTGTACTAAATACAATGGAGTAAGTGATAGGACCAAGAGTAGTATATCTTCAGTCTAACATATATATATATATATATATATATATATATATATATATATATATATATATATATATTTATTTATTTATTTAAAGGGTCTCTGATCTCCTCTTAGATGTATGAGCTCCTGTCCAACAACCCTTCTGCTGCTAACAGTGTATCAAGCCTTCCAGAACTCTCCACCAGCACACGCAGGCAGGTAGATGATGGCCAAAGCTACACAGACTTTTTTTCAAGACATGGGAATTTCCCAAAATTCCTACCCTGAAATCCCCGGTCCTGTGTGGCTGCTATACTGGGGCAGCTCCGTTTCTCCAAATAACAGTTGCAGGATACGTCAGAGTGGAGTGGGGGACTATCAGGGTATCACGCAGTTCACCCCCAGGTAGGCTGCCTCTATTTTTCCACTCTTTCAAATGATGTTCCCCAGAGACAGACAGACAGACACACAGACACACACACACACACACACACACACACACACAAATGCACATGCACACGCACGCTTGCACACATGACCTGGTAAGTAGTTCTAAAGGAGAGATTCCCAGAAGGGCACTGAAAACCAGAGCCTTGCAGTGAGGATGAGACACACGGTCAACCCCTCCCTTCAGGGTGGGAGCGGACACAGCTGAGGTCCTTTTAAGAAGGGGCCTCCTGTACAGCTTCATGGATCTACGCAAGGAACTGGAAGCAATCTGGACGCCCCCCCCCCACCCCCAGCACCAAGCCTTAGTCACAGCTGCCAGCATCACAGTGCAAGAGCCTGCTTAGGCAGAGCTCAGGGGCTGGGGTTCAATCCCCAGCACCACAAGCCATGCCGACCGATGGTAGAACAGGACATACTGCTGCTTTGCACAAAGCCACCAAACTACAACCCAGACATCACGGTGAGGTCTAGCCCAACTGACATCATACTTCTGGTTATTCTGTTCTGTTTTTCTTTTTTCATACCAGCAGCTGAATGCCACACTTGCCAAACAAGCACTGTGCCACTAAGCTAAATCCCCAGCCCCTTGTTTTGGTCTTGGGGGTACTGAGGATTGAACCCAGGGCCTTCACAATGAGCCATACCCTCAGCCCTTTTTATTATATTTTTACATTTTGAGACAGGATCTTGCTAAGCCCAGGCTGGCCTCAAACTTTCAACCATCCTGCCTCAGCCTCCCAGAGGCCCACCTTGACACTTTTTAAAAAGGAAGAGTCAAACACAAAATGACCAAGGGCAGGGAGGAGGAAATTGATAAACAAGAAACAAGCAAATAGCATTCGGAGGAACAAAAGGAGTTACACTCTACAGGTCTGCAGCTTCATCTCCATGGTGGAAACACATACGTGTGTGCTCTGTATTTCTTGTTTAATGCATGTTTAATCTCATTTGCATCACTGCAAGCAGAAGGTGTGCTGAAGCAGCGTGCACCCTACGGTGCCTAGGTTGGCCTAAAATTTCTAGTGCTCCTGCCTCAGCCTACCAGTGCTGTGGGAGCCCAGGCTCTGCTCATATTTTCTCTCATTTCTTTATATTCCACATCACTTTTTTTTTTCTTTCTCTATTTAGGATAGGGTCTACATGGTCTCACTACATAGGTTGGACTTGTACTGATTCTCCTGTTTTCAGCCTTCCAAGTGCTGGGATTACAAGTGCACACCACCATGCCCAGGATCGAACCTGCCCTCCCCTACTCTGCGCTCTACCTAAGCAGATGCTTTAGTCTGCTGAGCTATCAGGCCGGCCCTCCATATCACTTTTATCATCAGATCAAACCAACTTCTTTTTTTCCTTTGACCAGAAAAAAAATCGTTGCTTGAAGCCCCTCCCCTTTTATTTACATAAGAAAGTGAGGCATCCGCCCTCTTAGGGGCCAGCTGGGACCTGCAGTTGGCAGAGGAACCCACTTCAGGAGGTAAGCTCTCCATTAAGTACAGCAGTTCCGGGCTGGCAAGATAGCTCAGCGGTCTAAAGCGCCTCTCAGGGACCGCGGTTCGATCCCCAGCACCACATGCCATGCTAGCCCCTCCCCCCAGGGCGGGCTGAGCTGACACCCCCCTCCCTGCAAAAAAAAGAATCCGTGATGTGTAGTGAGACACTGTAATAAATAAATGAATTTAAAAAAAAAAATTATAAAGTATAGCAGTTCCCCCAACCACAGTCTCTTTCTGTGCTTTCAGTTACCCGACACCAACTGCTGTCCAAAAATGCTACGTCGAAAACGCCAGAAATGAACTGGGAAGTCCCCACCTGCATGTCATTCCGAATGGCTTGAGGAATGCTGTTGCCACTCTGTCCCACCCCATCTCAGGCGGGACACGAGCCATCCCTGTCCCTGGAGTCCAGCTGCACTACCGTGGTCACTCGGCCACCACCTGGGCAGTCAGAAGGATGGCTGCGGCCGGCTCCACTTCTTGTCGCTTCACATCTCCCAGGACCACGGGCCCACTGTATCCATGGTTAAGTGGTTGCAACAGGCCTGGACCTGCTGGGGGTGCCCTGGTATGATTGTAATTTATTATGCTGCCACCCTTTCTCCAAAGCCTGACAAAAGGAGGTGGCTTTAGCCCTGGACACAAACCTCCAAGCCCATAGGCAGTGTTGGGCTGCAGTCTCCCCCCATCCTCTTCCTCACATCCTTATTAGGAGACTGACCTCTGAGTCAGGCTTTTCTGTGATTTTCCCTAGAATGTTACTGTTTTGTGAGGGCTCCTCCCCCATCAGGGACTCAGTGGAAAAGGCCTGAAGCAGAACGCTGTGGAGAGTTGGTCAATTAAGTCCGAAAGCAACTTCTTAACGGGGTCACCATCAGCTTCCTAGCAGCCAGTGCAAAAAGGGTAACACACCTAATTACAGCATTTCTGAAAAGCAAGCATTCTTTTTTTTTTTTTTCTTTCCAGTACTGGGAATCAAACTCACAAGCCAAGCAGGTGCTTTTGCCACTGAGCTATCTCTCCAACTTAGCAAGCATTCTTACTAAGAGGTGTTCATGCGGACAACTAAAATTTTTTTCTCTCTTGGGTAGGAAAAGAACCCTATCTCAGTTCAGTGGTAGAGCTATTGCCTAGCACACATGAGGCACTGGGTTCCGTCCTCAGCACCAAAGGAAAAAGAAAAGCCTGTATCTAGTTTCACATTTTTACCTCTAAAGGAATGTGGTTTTCCTACAGGTGACAGTGGAGGCCACAAACCACAGTAGTGTCGGTAGTGCCAGCGATGCAGCCCTCAACAGAAACCACGGGGTCCCCAGTCCCCAGCAGTTACTGCCTATCCTACTACTCACGGGGCTCCGTACTGTACCCCGTGTCCCTGCTGTCAAAACCGTGGGGCCTTTGGGGCCTGCGGCCATCTGCTGCATGTCACCCGGGTGCACAAGGCTCGGCTCCCCGCTGGCACTTCCAGGGGGAGGTCGAGTCTTTAGAGGGAGGTGGGAGAACCCCAGGTCACTGCTGCCAGGTGTCCTCAAAGTCACCTCCAGGCTCTCTGGTCCCTGCACTCCTCACTGCTGGACGGCAAGGGCTCCACCCTCTGCCCCATGCAGTGCTGCCTCCTGCAGGCCAGAAGCAATGGGGAATGCATCCAGGGCTGCAACTTCTTTACAAGTCAGTTACTAGGTGCTCAGTAGAGTGAGGGGAAGCTGGCCAGCATAGGCCCTAGCCACCGTGTGTACTTACTCTACATTTTCTTTTCTTTCTTCTTGTGGTACTGGGGATAGAACACAGGGATGCCACACTGAGCTATGTCCCCAGCCCTTGTATTTTTAAAATTTTGAACCAGAGTCTCACTAAGTCACTAAGTGAGCTGGCCAGGCTGGACTTGAACCTGACATCCTCTTGCTTCTCGTCCTCCCATTCACACATGTTTTTAAATGCTGAAAGACTGGGTAGGTGAGCAAAGCCCACCCAGAAAGTGGCAGAGCTCCTCTTTCCCTGCCTGTTCTGAGGCTCCACCCACCCACCCCGCCCCCCCAGCCTACCTTCCTGGGGTCCTTCCTGTCCCGGACACGGCTGCTGTCTTTGCGCGGGCTGGGCGGGGCCCGGGCGCAGCGGCCGGGCTTGGCAGGGGTCTGGGTGCTGCTGCTGGGAGCTGGCGTGGACGCGGCCACGGAGGCGTCGTGCAGGAAGATGCGCTCGCTGCGCCGCCGGGTCCACAGGTCGTCGTCGCTGGCCTCAGGTCCCGCCTCGAAGCCTGGCTCCTTGGGACCCCGTAGCTTGCGGGCCTTACGCCCCTTGTCGGCGGCCAGCTTGGCCTTGTCAGGGCTGCCGGGGCCGCGGGCGCAGGGCGTGGGGGTGGCTAGCTGGGGGCCGGGCTCACCGGATGCCTTCTTGGGCCGCAGCAGCGCGGTCGGGGGCGGCCGGCGCACCTTGACCTCGCTCTCTGAGTCCGTGTACTCGAACTCTGTGCCTAGGGAGCGGCAAAGAGGGGTTCTGAGCTGGCGCAGCCAAGGGGGTAGGTGCCCAGCCTGAAGCCCTCCAGGCACTGCAGGCTCTGGCCTTACCTACACCCTGGGGGGTAGCCTGGGCCTGGCCCCTCACCAGCCCTGTCCTCTGCTGGCTAAGGCACCACTTCCTTCTGCCCTGGGGCTCATGGCTTTGGACACCTTACCTGCTACTGCCCTGGGTGGCTCCCACCCCGCCCACCTGCCTGACCTCTGGGCTTTCCCTTCTACTATTCCCTCCGCAGAGGTTGCTCCACCTCAACTTGGAAACCCCCTGCAAGCTACACATTCTCTGTCCACACCTTGCTCCTTACAGTGACATGTCATGGCGCTACCCACCCAGGTGGCTAGGCTGGCCTCCCCTTTCCCAAAGAACTGGCTCTTAGTTCTCAGGAAGCATCCAGTTCATAGAGCCTGAGCCTGGACAGAGATAGGGTCCAGGAAAAGCATCAGTGTGTGTATTGGTGGCACTTCGGTGGGAACAGGCACTTGGGGTTAGGTCCTAGGGATGGGACAGCTGCAATTCTGTTAGCCCCAGAGGCCAGTAACCTGCTTGGCTTCCCACCAGGACACAGGCCAAGGGCAGTGGGCAGCCTGGCCACCAGGGTTCTCCTGGGAGGCCACCCCCAAGGAGGCAGCCACAGCAGTGGGGCCTGGGTGCATTCAGAGGGAAGAGCCACTGGCAAAGCCTAAGGATCCTAACATTCATCTCCCATGGAGCAAGGAGGCAGCTGGAGCTTTCTGACAGAGGAAGGAGCTAGGAACTAGACAGATTGAGACCTCACCCCAAGACAGCCCAGCACAGTGGTATGTGGGAGGGGGGCAGGTCTGGGACAGGTGGACAGTGGACTGAGGTGCCTGTTGGAAGGGAGAGACTTTGCCTTGTACCCCTACCCCAGCCCAGGGCACAGGTTCCTTGGCAGTCACAGTGGGACGGACACAGGCATAGAAAGAAAGGGAGTCCTGGCCTCAGCAGTAGGAAAGAAAAAGCTAGATACCGACAACATAGAAGAGAATAGAAAAAAAGATCCCCAGGATCTGCCTGCTCAGATTTGGGACTCATATGACACAGCCCAGTGAGTGGCAGAAGCCAGTCTGAACACAGACCACACAGGCCACCCAGGTAACAGAAACTGGAATTCCAGCCCCACCAAGGCAGCCCCCACCAAAAGGTGATACCACTCACTGAAGAGAACCAGGGTATCCAGCCCCACTTCCACAGCCCACCTCCATAATGCCTAGCACATGAGCCAAAAACAGAGAAGCACCAGGAACAGGCATGGCATTCTGGAGAGAAAACACAACCACCACATCTGACCCCAGCCCACATCAGGCCTCAAGGAGGAAGGCTCTCTCAGAGACATCTCAGCTAGCTATCCCTAAGGAGGCAAAACACAGTACTCAGGATGAGGCTTAGAGCCTTCACGCTCAGCTACACCTCCACCCTATTTGTGAGAGGTCTACGCTGCTGAGGCTCGGCTCCAACTTGTGAGCCTCCTGCTTCAGACTCTGTACCAGCAGAAAAAAAGGAAGGACCAGCTGAGAAAGAGAAATAATTAAAAAGGACCAAATGGAAGTTCTAGAACTGAAAATTACAACTTTGGAAATAAGAAACTCACAGAAGGGACCGACAAGCAGAATGGATTTGAGTAAGAGAGGTGTGTTCGAAAAAGGCAACCGCAGCACCTGAGGTCTGTCAGGTGGTACCAAATGGCATGGGCAAACACCCAAAGCAGTAGTTAAGTCGACGACAAGCAGAAATCTGCCAGCAGATCCGAGATGTTGCATGAACACCAAGTACAATCAATACTAGAAAGTCTGTACCAACTGCATCGAGGCACATCACAGTTGATGTTGAGAAAAAGGAAATACAAATCCCAGAGAACTGCAGGAGAAGCCACAGACAGCTCGGATCTGGAGGGCCCCAGTGTGGCAGGTATAAGAGCATTTGGCCACAGGGGATGGCCTCAAAGTATCTGTAGGACCCCAGTCTCTTCCTCATTCCTTATTTTTCCTGTCATACATGAAGGTCTTTCCCCAGCCACGTAGCTCCTCTTGCAGCTCCTTACAGGCCCACAGCCAGGCGGTCATAGACTAAACCTGCAAATTCATGAGCCAACATGGACCTTTCCTCTTTTTAATATGATTGTCTCAGGTATTTGCTATAGTAACAGAATGCTGACCAACATATACCCTGTCACTTAGAAAAATAACTTTTCATAACTTGCCATCAGAAACTGGAGGCCAGAGGAGAGCAGAATATCATTAAAGTGCTGAGAGAAAAATGGAAATGGAAAATTCTACATCCAGTGAGAACATTAAAACCTCAGTCAAAGGTGAAATGCAAATATTTTCAGATGAAAGAACACTAAGAAAATGCATCACAAAGCTGAGTGTGGTAGCACACACCTTTAATTCTAGCACTCTGGAAGTCTGAGGCAGGCTGATTCTAAACTCAAGTGGTTTAGCAAGATCTATCTCAAAATGAGAAACAGAAAAAGCACAGATGTTGGGCATGGTGGCACATGGCAGCAATGCCAGCCCTTGAGAGGCGGATATAGGACAACTGCCACACATTCAAAGCCAGCCTGAACTACATAGTGAGACCCTGCCTCAAAAAAACAAGAAAATATTTTAAAATGCTGTATATACAACTCCGTGTGAAGGCCCTGTGTTCAATCTCCCTTATTGAAAACAAAAATTAAGGATTCATTTAAATGGAAAAAGATCTCACATTCATGGATTGAAAAGTTTATAATAGTAAGAAACTAATACTCCCCAAAGTCATCTACCAGTTCAACAGTTTCTGTCAGAACGCCAGCTGGCTTTTTGGCCAAAATTGATAAGCTGGTTCTAAAATTCAAATGGAAACGCAGAAGTGCCAAAATAACTTTAAAAAAAAGGAAAAAGTTGAGAAGCTCACATCCAACTTCAGAACTTACACAAAGCTATAGTAGACCAAGATAATGTAGTACTGGCATAAAAATAGATATAATAGATGTTTAGATCACTGGAAAAGAACTGGAAGTCCAGAAATAATCCCTTGCACTTATGGTCCATTAATTTTCAACAAAAGCAGGAAGGTCCCACTGGGATAACTGGGTATCTGCACAGAAAAGTCCCTGCATCACCCCACACACAAAAATTAACTAGAAATGGATCGCAGACCACAAAAAACAGTGAAATCTACCCAACAATCTTACGAAGAAACAGGAATAAATCTTTGTGACTGTAGGTTACACAACACTTTCCTCCATGTGTCCCTAGAACCAGATAACAAGAGGGGAAACATAAATTAGGTTCCATTAAAATTAAAAGCTCTTTTTCTTTCTTTCTTTTTTTTTTTGGCAGAACCAGGGATTGAACTCAGGCCCTTGCACTTGCCAGGGAAGCACTTATGCTACTGAGCTATCTCTCCAGCCCCTTAAAAGTCAAAACTTTTAGGAGCCAGGCAGATAGCTCAGCAGCATAAGTGCCTGCCTCACAAGCACAAGGTTCCAAATTCAATCCCCAGTACTACTAAATAAATAAATAAATAAATAAATAGTTTTGCTGAGAGCAGTGGTACATGCCTACAATTCCAAATACTGAGGAGAATGAGGCAGGAGGGTTACTAGGTCAAAGCCAGCCTGAGCAACTTAGCAAGACCTTGCTTCAAAATAAAAATAAAAACGGGAGGCTGGCAATGTGGTTCATTGGTACAGCACTTGTTTGGCATGCACACACCCCTGGGGTTGATCTCCGGTACAGACAGACAAACAGATAAAAAGAAATTTTTGTTTTGAATAACAAAAATTTAAAAAGCAGGGGGTCACAGAGATAGCTCAGCATTCTAAGTGCCTGCCTAGGCAAGCGCAATGACCCAGGTTCAATCTCCGGGTACTGTGCCGGCCCCACCCTGGGTGCGCCAAGCCAGCCACCAAGATCAGGAGCAGTGGCACAGGCCTGTAATCCCAGCACTGGGGAGGCTGAAACAGGACAATAACTATGATTCCAAGCCGCCTAGTGAGATCCTATAATGAATATATAAATTTTTTTAAAAAATTAACAAGCAAATACAGCTGGGATATAGTTGAGCAGCGCAGTGCCTGCCTGACAAGCATGAGGTCCTGAATGCTATTCCTGGCACCCCCCAAAGGGTTGGATAACTCACAGAAAGGGAGAAAATACCTGCACGTAAGAACTCTTACTCGAGCCGGGCGTGGTGGCGCACGCCTGTAATCCCAGCACTCGGGAGGCTGAGGCAGGAGGATTGGTATGAGTTCGAGACCAGCCTGAGCTACAAAGTGAGCTTAAGGCCAGCCTGAACTGCATAGTGAGACCCTGTCTCAAAAAAAAAAAAAAAAAAAAAAAAGAACTCTTACTCAATAACTTTGGAAAAATTAACAAAAACTAAAGGACTTAAATCTGATTTCTCTTTCTAGTTCTGGGCATCAAACCCAGGAGCTTGTGCACAGGAGGCGAGGTGCCACATCTGAACTACACCACAGCCCTATCATTATTTTTTTTATTAATTTATTTGTATTTTAACTTGAAGAATGAAAAACAGAAGCAAAAACGAAGAGAACAAATGACATAAACAGGGTGACATACGATACATGTTACAGATTTTCAAAACATGGATGGCTAATTTTATATATTTTTTAAAAATAAAGCAATCCAACACAGATGAGCAGTCCACCATAGAAGTGGGTTATCCACAGAAGTTGTTGACTGGAGCCATTCACAGCTCAGTATATTAATATAACTTTATATACCTCCAATTTTATACTTTTCTGCTGGATGATTAAGACCAAGTTAAAGCAAGACCTATGTAACAAAAAATGTAACTTTTGTATCAGATAAAATCAGTCAGATACCCTCAGGGTTTATCCTGTAACCTTGTACTGCTCTTTGTAGATCCCTTGTCAGTGTCAGCCTTGTGGATGAGTCACGGCCATTGCTTGACCAATTTGCTCTCTGTGGAAGCCTGAGAGAAAGTTTTCTCTCCGTGTGATTCTCCTTAGGCACACTCTACATCATCGATTGCATTTCTCTGTGGCTCCAAAATCTCCTTAATTAGAAAATTTGGGGCACAACTGAGTTTCATGATGTTACAGTACAGGTTCTGCTATGTCCTGAGTCTTCACTGATCTTGAAAGGCTAGGGCCAAAATGTTGGCTGACCTTGCAGCCTTTCTTTTTCTCCAATTTTTAATCTGCAAACTTAGGGTGTTAACCCTCCAGAAGAGAAGTTTATTATTACCCTGCAACATATGCAGTTCAGTTTACCCACACTATTAATCTAAATATCAGATATCACAGGCATAACATGGAACATGTATTTTCTATCAAGTACTGAGATACTAAACTCTAAGTATGTACAGAATATGAAGAAGAAAAAATTAAAAATAGGAATGAACACTTACATATATTTACATAGATATTTAGAAACCCATCCATATACAGCATAGTATCATTGTAGCATGACTGTCTTGTGACATTTTTTTGTCTTACTACCCTTCAAAAACGGGCAGTATAGTAATAGCTGGTATGTCATGACAAGAAGTACATATTTAGAAGACCAGAATGGCAGGCATTTGGAGTGTGACCCTTCTATTACACTTTGGTAAATTCAGTGCAGTCATTTGGTTTACAGGTATCAGCATATATAGCTAGTTGGGGTGAGAATCCTACCACTTAACTGCTAGTTTCAAAAATCTCCTGATGTTTCTCAGGATCATTGTCTTACCCATCTAGTGTGTATAAGTGAATGGACTTGCCCCTGTCATGTTTCTCAGCGTTTCTCCTTGCCCTCTCCTCATTGTCCAATTCTCAAGTTCTCGCTTTCCTTTTAATTGTGTTGTACATTTCTATTTGCAATTCTTCTTTTGAGTGATACTAGGTAGACTATATGATATTTGCACATGTGAGTCTGGTTAGCCTATCATTATCATTATTATTATTTTATTTTATTTATCTGACAAGTCAGGAAACTTTCATCTATTTAGGTTTTTAATCTTTTTCAAATTCCAACCAGAAGCTAAGTGCAACTGGAAACCAGTAAGCACTAGTTTTGCTCCAAAGGAGTACGATCACTCAGATTGACTCCAAAAGTATGCAACCCTTAAGCAAAGATTTTCTTCATTTAAAAGAAAGTAACCAAAAAAATATATAAATAAATAAATAAAAAGACAAGAATAAAAAAATAAAAACAGAAAGAAAGTAACAAAACAAAACACTACAGTAGTCTCTCCCTATGTTCATTGCACAAAATGAGTTCTGCTTTTAGAATTTTGAAACTGGCTATTTTTACAATTTAACTTTTTAATAACTTTTCCCGAGTCAGATAAGGCAAAGTGAATGGCATAAGCTGCAGGATACTAATCAGCTTTTCTTCTGGATGGTTAACAACCTAAGATCCCAAGTCAGAGTTGAAGAAATAGAAGAGCCACAAGGCCAGCCAACATTTTGGCCCTAGCCTTTCAAGGTCAGCGAAGACTCAGGACATAGGAGAACCTGTACTGCAATATTATGAGAC
>PVKA01008228.1:0-73942 GCA_004027165.1 Ctenomys sociabilis | reverse complement strand
GGCAAAAACAGACCAGGAAAGGGAAAGAGAATGGATGCATCAGTGGGCCTTGGGACAACACCAGAGCCAGGCTGGGACCCACAGGGACGATGAGTAGCAGCCCCTTAGGGTAAAAAAGCAGGAGGTTTGGAGCGAGGTCTGTGCTCAGCACCCGCGCCGAAAGCACAGCCCGGACCCAAGGAGGGCAGATGGGAGGGGCCAGCCCTCGCCCTTTCGCCCTCCTGCTGGGCAGGTGCAGCCGCCCCGCCGCGCTGCGCCCTTGCCCCGGCCCCTGACTCGGCGTCTCCTTACCTGGCCCTTGACCAGGCTAGCAGCGAACTGGCGCATGACGGCCTCCACGGTGTAGGCGCTGGACCAGCCGCGCGGCGTGAGCAGCTCCATGCAGATGGCGCCGCCGTCCAGCACGTAGCCGTTCTCCAGGCGCGGGCTGAGTACCCGCATGAAGGGCGGAGAGAAGGGGAAGTTGTCGGGGAAGGTGAGGTTCAGCAGGATGAACTCGGTGTTGGTCTCCTTCATGTCCTGCCACAGCACTGAGTCCTTGTCCACCTGGTGCAGCTTCACGTTCCAGTCGAAGAGACTCTCGTCCACCAGCTCCACCGAGATGAAGCGGTCGCTCAGGCGCGCGATGTCCTGCAGCTCTTTCATGAGCCGCCGGCTGCGCACCTGCGTGCAGTGCTGCTGCCGCGCCGCGGGCACCAGGCTGCCGCCCGCCGTCGCCGCCGCGGCCACGGCGGGCCCGGGCCCCGCCCTGGCGCCCGCCGCCCGCTCCCGGGGGCCCCCTGCACCCGAGGCTCCCGCCGCGCTCGCAGCCCCCGGCGGCGGTGGCTGCTTGTCGCGCGGGGCCAGCTCCGCTGCGCGCTTGCCTTTGCTCTTGCCGGGCCCGGGACTGGCGTCGCCTGCGCCCCCGGGGTGCGGCGCCTGCTTGTGGCCGCCGCTCTTGGCGCCGCCTTTGCCGCGCAGGGAAGCGCTCTGCTGTCCGCCGCCGCCGCGGTGGTTGTGGTGGTGCTTGGGGTCCTCGGTGTCTCGGTTGTGCAGGCGGATGAGCCCGATCTTGCGGAGCAGCGTGGCCATTTTAGGCACGGGTCGGCACGGGGCTGCCCCGGGCTCCCGTCCCCGAGGCGCGAGGGGCGGCAGCGCCCGGCGACCCCTTAGTGCGCAGGGCGAGGGCCACCCTCCGCACCGGTGGCCGTGGCGCAGAGGCGCGGACGGCTCAGGCGCTGGCGGTCGGCGTCCCCGCTGTCACAACGGGCAGTGCTGGTGAGGAACGGGTGCACGGATGAGCGGCGGGCGCAGCCGGGTACCCGGTGTCCGTGGTGCTTTGTGCGCGGCCGCAGCCGGGCCGGCCCGAGACCGAGCGCCGCGCCGGGCCGGGAAAGGGCGCGCAGAGCCGGCGCCCTGAGTATTTAGGCGCCGCGGGCTCGCGTGTTCGCGCCTGCCGGGCCAGGCCGTGCCGTGAAGCCGGCTAGCGCGGGGCCCGGACCGCTGCCGCTCGTGTCGCCGCCGCTGCGCCTGCTGACATTGCAGAGGCGGCGGCTCCGTCTGAGCTGAGAGCGGCGCGGAGGGGGCGGCACGCGGGACGCGAGGGGGGGTGGTGGTGCGGGGCGGAGCTGCCGGCTGCTTGCGCCGAGCCACCCCCACACGGGTTCCCGCTGCGACGTGCTCGACCGCTTGGGGGCGACATCGGCTCGCTCCGGGCCCGCAGCGTTTCGAAGCTTGGGTGAGAGTAGAGGGACCGGGTGGGGGAGGAGCCGGGGGTCTTTTTTGCGAGCTAATGGGGGGCTCCGAAGCATTGCTGCATCCTCATGCTCTACATCCTGGTTCATGTGTCCCCCATCCCGAGTCTCAGGCCCCATGTAATCCACTTAGAACAATCCAGAGGGGAAAGGTGCTCAGCAACCTGTTTATGGATTCTCTGTGAAGCTTGGAGCCTGGGTTCCTACGCAGGAGTTCGCGCAGCGCGGGGCACTTGGATAAGGACCTAAGGAAGAATCAGGGTCAGGGAAGGGCACACAGAGCCCCCCCCCCCCCCCCCCCGGGAGAAAGCAAGCAGTTTACCCACGCACATCCTCCTACTGGCAGTGCCTGAGGGTTCCCGGAGGAGGGGGCCTGCCGGAGGACAGCTGAGCAAGCCCAGGGCTCATTTCCCAGTCGCCACAATAGAGGGCGCTTTCCTGTCCGGTGGGTAAGGGGCTGGAGTACACACACCCAGGAGGGCTTCCAGCCACTGAGGGCAGGTGCTAGGCTGACCTGCTGGCCAAAGAAGGTCCGCTTTCCACCTGCAGACCCTAGCCCATTGAAACTCAGATTTTTTTCTTTTTGAGACAGGGTCTCACTATGCAGTTCAGGCTGGCCTTAAGCTCACTTTGTAGCTCAGGCTGGTCTTGAACTCACAACCATCCTCCTGCCTCAGCCTCCCAAGTGCTGGGATTACAGGTATGCACCACCACGCCTGCTTTTTTTTTTACCTGGAGAAATTTCAAACAAAAAGCAAGCTCAGAACTCCAGGAGCACATCGGGGGGAGTCCAGCAGACCGTGCACGTACGGTGTGTATGCGTGGGGGCCCATTGCACCATGGCCTTGTCGTTGGAAGCAGCAGGGTACAGCCCAGTGGCCCAGGAGACTAGCCCCCATTGCTGTTGGTGATTTGGCTTGAACTTCAGGACCCTCGTGTTTCTCTGCAGTGTGTGTTCATCCAGGGCACCAACACGTTGTCTTTGCATGCTTAACGTAGAAATTTGCACTGTGAAGAGTAACTCCAGGCCATCCTGGACACACTTACAAGCCTGGGGTTCCAGTTTTGGGGGATGCATAACAGGAGGCTAAGTTGAGCTTCTGGCTCATGAGTGTCCTCCCAGGCACTGCAGAAATGGCCAAGAGACCCCGGAGTGCTGCTGCACGCCTGTAATCCCAACACTGGTCAGGCTGGGGCAGGAAGATCCTTGCAAATTCCAGACCAGTGTGGGCTATGCAATAAGTTTAAGGCCAGCCTGGATTTCGTATTGAGATCCTGTCTTGAAGATAAAAGGAATGGTTGGGAGGACAGGTGGCTCTGGGTAATATGGTGGCCCAGGAAGACTCAGGCTGGGTGCAACAGGTTAAAGGTCTGTTTGTCCTGATCTTGTAGCTTGTTTTGATCATGGACTTTATTCTGTCCAGTTCTTCTTTTTGTTAACGTAAGATGGGGATGATGCCCTGTGTTCACTTCCATGAGCCGTCAGACAGTGGAGGAGGAGCCAGGCTTTCCATGCTTTGTTTTGCTTGCTCAGAAGCTCCCCAGGTTTTTATCAGACCCATTTTGTTAGTGAAGAACCTGAGATCTGAAGACGCTAGGCAGCTTGTGCAGCTCAGCCCAGTGATGATCACATCCATTGGTGACCTCCAAGTCCCAGCAGCTCTGACCCAGCTGCCCTGAAAGCTACTTGCTGAGTCTCAGGCTCAGGAGAAGAAAAAATCCTACCTGGTGGCTGTCATTGGCACAGAGCCATCTGAGTGGAGTGTGACAGGCCCTTCCGGAGCAGGAATGATGCTGGGAGTAGCTCGGGAAAGCTCAGCTGGTTATGGAGCTGCCCCTGAATCCTGTGTTTCTGCCTGGATCCCTTGTGATGGAGTGTGTTGAAGGGCTCATATGTTGGTTGTGTGGCCTTTTGTGTGTGGAAGGTACCAGGGGACCCTGGTGGGAGCTTGTGGCTATCCCCTTTCTGGTCTCTGTCTTCCTGTCTTCCATGTGATCCCTTCCTTCTACAGGTTTTCCCACTTGGAGGCTGTAATCTACAGGTCCCCCAAAAGAGCTGATGCTGTGCCATTTGGACTTTCAGCCTCCCGTACTGAGTCAAATAAACCTTTTTTGTTTACAAGTCTTCTGACTTCACCTATTTCATTATAGCAACAGAACACAGACTAATGCAGTGACTCAGTAGCTTGCCTGGTTGTAGATACTATTCAGGAGAGAAAAGCTCATGATTGGTACTGTTGCTGGGCTAAGAGGACCACTCATGACTGGCTGACTGATGGGGTCACCTCTTGGCTTCTCTATTTCCCGTATAGAATTCCAAATCAAGTAAAGTGAAAACAACAACTGCTAGCTAAAAATTAGGAGCAACCAGCATTTACATGAGGGAAAATGTCAAGAAAATTAGATCCAAGCTACTTGACAGCATGTTATGCAGCAAAAACACAGGATTACATAGCAGAAGTGAAAATATTTACTGTCTACATAATCTTAGGAGAAAATTTGTGGAATCAAAGGGTGAAGATATCTCTATGGTGTAGCTTAGGTAAGGAAAGTATGGAACACATATGAGGAAAGACTGGGAGAACATTTTCAATTACTTTAGAGCAAGAAGCGATTCTCTGCTCTGTCCAGATCTTTGCTTGCGTCTGGATGGTAAGGCCAGGGTAGTCTGAGGATTTTGTGTGTTTCATTGCTTCCCCTCTTTTTCCCGTCTCAGAAGATATTCCAGAAAGTTCTACCTCTCCATGACATGGTACATTTTATTTATGATAGTTACTTGATTTGCAAAATTTAGGAAAAGAATGTGCTACAGTTACAGTGAAAAAAAATTGTAACCAAATTAAAAAAAATTATATTAGGGGTTAAGTTTACAACATTGGAAGAGTTGAATGGAGGCCACTTGAGATATCTTCAAGGAAACCATGGTCTCAGCTAGGATGGTGTAGAACAGATGAATGGGTAGAAAATCTGCGGCTAGAGCCTGAACCCATCTAGCAGAGAAACAAAGGAGGGAGGGTGTCTTGGTTACTTTTCTCTCTTTGCTGAAACTTTTTGCTGACAAAAAGTTTTCTCAAACTTAAGGAAGGAAAGGTTGATTTAGCTCATAGTTTGTAGTGGTTTTAGTCAGAAATCACTTGGCCCCAAGGCATGTTGGCATGGTGAGGTGCAGTAGCTCAAGATGACAGAAGACAGAAATAATTAAAAAAAAAAAAAAGCAGAAGAGGGAGAAGTAAGCCTCATTTTCCTCCCTTAAGTTGTAAGCAGGCTGGCACCCCCTAAGTGGGTGTAGCACTCATACTATCTCTATGCTCTCCTCTTGCAAAGGATGAGGAAGTCTACAAAGTGAGGACTCTGGCACTGAGTCTCTTAAACTTCTAAACTTCTCCAGTTCACACAATGGACAACTTCCAAGAGCGGTAAGGGTATGTCTTTTTCACCCCAGGGTGTAGAACTGATGAATTACTCAGCTAAGCTTCCAGACTCCTCAAGTTGACACACCCATCAGCCATTGCAATCCACCCCTTGATGACTTAGCAACCAGACACATTTCTTTAAATAGATCTCTAGGTGAAAAGATGTGCTTGTAATTATGCCTAACATATAACTACCTTGCATACAAATTGAAATGCACTAATTCTCTCATCAGAATAGAATGTAAGTTTTCTTTGGCTGATGCTTAGTCTTATCATTTGACAACCTGAACACTATAACAAAACTTAACAATCTTTAAGAACCAGTATTAACTATATCAACATTATATTACACTGGAGCCACAGTATTTAATTCATGGTCCCCCAAAGACTCATATACATCCTTTATGCAAAAGGCATTTAGGTCATCTGAAAGAGATGTTGAAGTCCTAACAGTTTTAACACTGCTAAAAAGTCCAAGTCCTGAGTTGCTTGTGAGATGTAAGGCAAACTCTTACTTACAAGCCCTTGTATAAATGAAAAGTTAGAGACTACTGACATTCAGTGGCAAGAGGTAAGCATTTTCATTCTATACCCTTCTCTGACAAAGCTGAACAAAAGAAGGATACAGACAAGGGATCATTTTGTGTCTGTGAATGAAAATAGGATAGATATACAGCTATTTTCTCTTGGTTCAATGAGAGGAAAGATTTGTACTGATGGTGTTTGGACAGGATATCATGTCTGCATCTTGTACTCTGGGTGACCACTGTCAAGACAACAATATGCAATGTATTGACTGTTGAAATGGACCTACTGATAGGTTTTGGGGCTGTCTCATTGCTATTTGTTTCTCAATGGAATTAATTTAAAAAAAGAAACAAACAACATTTTTGTTCTAAAAGTTACAAATGGAATACAAAAGATTGGGACCAAAGCAAGTTCAAAATCCAGAAGGGTAAACAGTTAAGTCCCATAGTTCCATGTGCAGCACCTGGAGTAATCTGTGTTAAGTTGTGAGCTCCAAAGGGCTTGAATGACTCTACCCGCCTGGAATTTCTGGTGCCTACAACTCCCACAGCTTCTCTCTTAGGCCTGCTTTGTTCCCTCCTTGCACATTTTCTTAGATGATCTATGCTCCTGGCTTTCCCAAACATTTGAGGTCTTCATTGCATCTTCAGCTTCTCATAGCTTCACAGACTGACCTCTCGGGGGCACCCTGCCTGGCTTCCCAGACCCTCTGAAATTGAGGTAAAGCCTTTTAAAGCCCACAACTCTTGCATTCTGCACACACCCAAATCCAGCACTACGTGAATATGCCAAGGTCTGCTGCCAGCTGGAGCACTGCCAAGGCTTACCTTTCTCTTGGCTGTAGGGGTTGAGTGCCTTAATTGTTGAGCATTCTTAATCTAATTCTGAGGAACAAATTTTCTATCATGGTGCCATCTGGAATCTGGTGTGGCTGCTACCATTCTGGAACATGGTGCTCTGTGACCTTCTCAAAGCAGTCTTTCACTTTTGCAGTTTTGAGGTCACAAAGGGTGGAGACTTAAGGCTTCTTGTAATACCCTCAAGGCATCTTTTCTGCTCTCCTGTTTCTTCTCAGCAATCAAGATCTTCTCAGCTCTTTGTGGTCCACAGCTTAATTGGAGCTTCCTTTCTTGCCAAAAGCACATTTTAAATCACTCTGCTGAGCTCTTTGCTTTTGATTATCAACGTAGATCTGGCTAAAAGCTTCCAACAGCAGCCAAGCCACAGCCTCAAAAGATGACTGCCTTGAAATTTCTTCTATCAGATTAGTCCCCTTAATCTCAGTCTCAGGCAAAGTCTCTGAACATAAGCAAAATGCAGGGCTAAAGGAGGAATGAAACACAGATAAAGCCAATGAGAGAGGAGATTCAGCTGCTGGCTTCCCAATGCAAACACCCAAACCTAACACCAGTCTGCGATGGCTGCAGAGAGCTGGTGCCTGAGTTTCTGGTTCACCACTTCTTCGTCTCTCTGCCACTGCAGCATTGTCAGCTCTTCTGTTGACCCCTGACCTCCAGTAGTCAGGAGGTTGTGTCTGAGCGACAGTGTGGGTGTGGACTTCGATACACCACCTATTGACAGCTATAAATGTCTTCTCATGGGCTCTTCTTAGTTTTTGGGAAAGGAGAAGGGACCCAACATGACTTGGTAATTGGGAAGAGATTTTTTTCTCTGGCATTTGAAAGAGCTCTTGCATGATGAGATGAGTCATGCATTCCTTTCTGAAGAAGAAACTGCCTGGTCCTAAAGAGATTTCCAGAGATAATAATCTCATTTTCTCTGTCCTTTTCATCTTTGCTTGAGGCAAAGACAGCGCCTTTCTGGTTGTGGGGAAGTATGAAATGACAGCTAAGATTGTGTCAAGGTGGCATCTCTATTCAAAGCTATCTTAAACAGTGGGGCTAAATATAGGACCAGGCGTAGTAGTCTGAGAAAGGAAACTGGATTCCCATCCCTAGCACAGCGGAGGGGTAGTGAGTGAAATATTATAATTAGTCGAAACTGAGAGCATGTATTATATTTATATTATGCATTTTCAAAACATCAGAGTGTAATGGAGTCTTCGGAGTTGGATTTTGCTGTTTATCTTACCGGCAGAGCGTGACAGTAATGTCTTATTGCATCCCTCTGAGCTTTGAAAACCATAATTAAGATTAAATTCTCTAACTTTGCTACTCAAAAATAGTATCTAATTTCAAGATTGTTTTAAATAGAGGATTAATTCATGTACAGTGAAGTGCATAGATTTTTTGACTACACTGGAGATTAAACATTTCACTACATCCCCAACCATTTATTGCTGTTTATTTTGATAGAGGGATAGGATAAGTCAATATGTAGTGCAGGGTGAGCTCAAACTCTCAGTCCTCCTGCCTCAGCCTCCCAGAGTGGCTGGAATATTAGATGTAAGCTGCCACATCCAGCTTGCACAGATCTCAACTTGGTAGGTTTCGAAAAATGTGTGCACCCACATCATCCATATCCCAGTCAAAGCATAGGATATTTCCATCATTCCAGAACTTTCTAAAACGTTCCTTTCTGGTAAAGCCTATCTGAACTTCTCCACTGGAGGCAGCTCATTTTGATTTCTACTACACAAGTTAATTTTGCTGGTTTTCTCTGTGTCACATGAATGGAATAACAAATATATACTTTTTAATTCCTAGTTCCTCTCAATTAATAGAAAATCAATATGTAAGTTCGTGGTGAAGATGGGCCATGCTATTTGCATACTAGATATGCATTCATTGGTGTCTTGGTTACTTTTCTTTCATTGCTGAAACAAAATGCCCAATACCCCAAATTAAGAAAGGAAAGTTTTATTTAGCTCACAATCTGTGGAGGAGGTTTCAGTTCATAATCAGAGTGCTTCAAGACAGGGTGCTGTAACACACAGGCAACACTTCAAGGCAGCAGAAGACAACAAAAACAGCAAAAGCCTTGAAGGAGCTGAGCACGTTCACACAGTGAGGACCCTGGCCTCCTACTGAGCCACTTAGTTAAAGTTCTATCTTCTCAAGTTGAAGCAATAAATCAACCACTACAATGTCCTGGAGAGGAAATAACCAACCTAGGGCATGTTCTCTACATCTCAGTATGAAGAACTGCTGAGTCACTTAGTTAAGTTTCTAAGACAAAGGAGAGGGAGAGGAGAGAGAGAGTTATTTCTGTGAAAGGCTAGGTATGTGGTACATATTGACTATTGGAAACTTCTATCATCTTTTCTGAGTTACTATAGCATTTGACATTCCTGCCAAGGTAACTGCTGGAAAACCCAAAAGGTGACCACCTGCAAACTGGGAACCAGTGTGGAATCCTTCAGAGACCATGGCAGATAGGTTCAACAAAGTCAGAGCCTATGCCCACCACAGGAATCCCCCGTAACTGAGGCTAGGGTGATTCCAAATTGAGCGGAAGACAAGATATACAGAGCAAGCCTCCAGCAGTCCTTAACACCCAAACATTCACAGGCCTCACAGCCCCACCAATGCCCTGTGAAAATCAACCCTAACCAAAGACGAGATGCTGGAAGGAAAGGGAGTTACAAGGAAAACACAGAGGATTTTAATTCTGTAAGGATATCTCCAAGAATGAAGTGACATTTAGTCTGTTAACTTTCAGTGCATAACGTCTCTGACTGCATTCTTGTTGGATGACTGTGTGCCTAGGTGGCTTAGTCCCAGAATGAATGCTTAAATACAACAGTCTGGATTCTAATCTAAGCTTTCCCCCTGGTAATGCTCTCCTCAGAGATCTGAGCAGGTTCCTCTGTGAATCTGCTCCCAGAAGAGTAGAGCAGGGTCTGGGTCCTCACTGTGTTGACCCAGCTGCTCTTCGCCCACCTTGGCCTCCGTACTTGCTGTTATGTGGTCCTCAACATTTCTGCAAAGGTCCTCACTGGTGTGGCAATTATGGTCTCAAATGCAGCTGTCAGTAGGTGGAAGAGAAACCTGCAGTTTGACACATCTGATGGATACACCAGAGTTCATGTGGTCCATCATAGGCATAGAAAAGGTGGGGAGAACAATAAACTAAATTTTAGTTTAGATGAAGTATGAAATAGTGGGGAAAATATATCTGACATGATGCCCATTTCAACATGAGGTTAATGGCTTTGCTTATTCCATTATGACTTTAGAAGTTAACAGTTTTCCAAAACTTAGGAAAATTTATTTAACCGAATGAAATGTGGATCTGCAAGGGTGTGAAATGCTAGTGCAAGTAGAGACCACAAATACTTATTTTCGGAGTAAATGATCCTTTGGATTGCTGGTTTGAGTTTGACTTGTCTCTTGTTTCAGTATGTCCTTTAACTTGTTCAAATGTAAATTTTAATTGCAAACATTTAAACATATATAAAAGTCTTCCAGGGACTTTTATAGAGGAAAACCATGTGGTGAGGTGGGTCTATTGAAGCAATTTATTCATCCTGGGCACATGGGACATGGAGTGAGCTATAACTTACATGTGCCCAAGGATGAGCAAAATCTATATAGCACTCTGTCAGAAGTGAATGGACTCCTCCTTAAACACATCTGCAGCATCCCTGCTTCACACGGGGAGGCTGGCCTGGATTGCTGTGCATGGACACAGTGCTGCACAGACACTATTGAAGCCAGATGAGGAGACCTGAAGGCCAGGCCAGCCTGTCTGTCACCCTAGCAGCTTTCCATCTGATCACAGGCATCCCACTGTCAAATAGGATCATCCTGGTCCTATTGATACAGGGAGAAAAACTGATCTCCAGTGGATGACCTCCAAACGATATAGGGAACCTCCAAATGACATAGGGAAAAACCATCTCTGGACCAGACCTGTACGAATTCATGTTCTCTAAAACCAATGAATGAATTTTAGGAACAAACAGAGGTTATGAGCAGAATAGTTTTATTGAAGGAAAGAAAGCTCCTGTCTGAGAGAGGAACAGGAGGGGGGCCCGAGTGGGTAGTTCCCCCGGAAGTTGTCTCTTCCAGGGACTTTTATAGAGGAAAACCATGTGGTGAGGTGGGTCTAAGGTAGTAAAGACATGGGAACTCGCTTAGATGGACAAGAGGTGGGACAAAACTATGGCCAACCAATGGAATTACAAGCACCATTGCTCAGGTAAAATTTATTAAATCCAGTACCAAATGGGGAAGTGAGTCACGTAGCAAGCAGACATGAATATGGGACAGGGTCTCCTCCTATTGGGGGTTGGGCTAGTGATTCAATAGGGCTTTTTCAAGGGAACTGATATCTATTTAGAGTATTAATCCTTGATGCCTATCCCTAGGGAAGCATGTAGCTGTGTTTCCTCTCTTTGTCTCGGTCTTGAGGTGTGGCCCATAGGGAGTGTCTGTCTCTTCCAAGTTGCAAAGTCACCTTGCCTGCCATCTTGTGTCCTTGAGGGCCTGGCCCTGTTTAACTGCCTAGAATATTTCTATCTAACTCAACTGCCTACAACACTATCTGAGATGGAGCACTTCATTTCTAAGTCACCCTCTACCTCCTCCCAACGCCTTTCATCTTAGCAGAGAATAGCATCAGGTGGCACCAACCCTGGTTGGAAGGCAGGTGATGCAGTAAATTACTGCTTAACTTTAAAACATCACAAATCTTATCCTTCCTTTAGCAAGGCACTGAGGTATGCTCTTATTTGTCCTACCCTAATCCAATTTAGAGTACCCTATTACTGTAATCCTCAGTTCCTGAATGCTTCTGTTCCCAAATTGGCTCTCAGATAAAAGCATTCCACAGTTGTGCTTCCATTCACAAACTCCACATGTGGTGTTGAACACAACCATGGCCATCTTCCCCAAAATCATTAAACAAATTAAGCTCACAGCACCTATGTGTTGCTATATTTCATTGTTTAGAGAATGTTAAGTGGGTTTCACTCCTATCTAAAGATGTTTATGCACAGTGATAAAGACTACATCTTTTTTCCCTGAATAAAATAACAACTTCCCCACACACTCACCAAATGTTTACTTTTATGAAACATTTTATAGTTGAAATAGTATGATTCTGGCCTATCAATATGAAGCTATCGTTTAAATGAAGGAAATTGTCCTGATCAGACTCAGGAGTAATTACACTAAGTTATTCCTAGCTTGTTCAGAATTCTCTTTTACCTGGAGTGTAGACTAGGCTGGAGCCCACTGTAACCTGCCCAGTATGCATTTATAGATGGAACAGCTAAACTCTTTAATTTTTCCTTCTGCATTCATAAGTAGCCAGGACCAAAAGCATATAATAAATACTTCTACCTCTCTGAGTCTTAGCACTTTGCAATTTCATCTCTTCTAAGAACAGTCTTTTTTTAAGTGTTCCTTTTTTTGTTTAGGCCAGCAATATTATTTTGAAGAGAGAGTCTATTCAGAGTTAGACTGCAGAATAAAAATTGGGCAATTTAAAAAGATAGATATTATTTTCTCAAAACATATAAGTTAAACAGATAAGACATGAGTTGCACACACACACACACACACACACACATATGTGCACACACATTTTAAAGGCAATTACCATCTGTCTGATACAGAAGAATTACTGCTGGAATTGAGTTTTATTATGCAGCCTTATAATTAGGATGGCTCAGCATAGAATAATATCATTATCAGAATTTATAAAGAACGTCTTCTAATATTTTCCTTTCATTGTCCAACTCATTGTATAAACAGCATTTGGTTTACCACCAGAAGGATTCAGAATGGAGAAAGGCTTTTTGCAGGGCAGAGCAAATTTCTGGAGATATTGTTGTTTTCCAAAAGGTTTGGGGGGATGAAGAAGCTGAGAGGTAGATTCTGTTTGATCCATACCATTGACTTTAGTCACAACAAGCGCAGGTGTCCAACTGTGCATTTATTCCTGGCATGAGTTGCACCTCTGGATTGCACAGGGGTGAGATCCGACCCTTGTTCCCACCCTCTGGACTATACAGGGATGAGATCTGATCCTCATCCCCACCCTCTGAACTGTACAGGGGTGAGATCTGACCCTGATTTTCATCCTCTGGAATGCACGGGGTGAGATCTGACACTCGTTCTTACCCTCTTGTCCCCACTGTCTCCGCCCTGTGTAGCTCCTGTGTTTCCTCCATTCCTCCTGCCCTCATCCTGCTTATGTTCTCGGATGCTGAAAATGATCCATCCATAACCTCAAGAGTCTTATTTGTCCCAGGGAGCATCTTGTCTCACCTTCCTCAGCCCTCCAGTCTGCTAGTCAAGTGCTAATTATTTGGGTAGCTCATCTGTTAAAAAAAAAGACCAGCTCAATTTTGTGGCATGCTTGAGTAAGAATGAAAGGCTCTAGAACCAGGCAACACTCCAGATCAAAGATGGATCAGAATGCACCCACACCAGCAGTGAAAGTTCTATTTATAGCCAGAGAAGAGGAAGTGGCATACACAAGCAACCTGATTGGCTGCAATGGGCACTTTCCTTTTATGGGCATGGTCTGATCACTGACAGCTTGTGATTGGCTGCAATTCAACTGTTGTGATTGGCTGAAATTCTGTTGCTTGGTTACAAGAGTATACCCTTAGGTTAGATTGAAATTTGTTCATACCTGAAGCCAGGGTCTAGTTCACCATGTATAGGAGGTTGCTTTAGGCCAAGTACAGCACCCAGGCATGGAAGATGGCTGAATCCAGATTTGTTTGCTTTCAGTACCGTTATATTGATATTCTATCACGACTTTGTTTAATCCTAAAACACAGTGTCCTTTGTTAGGGAACGCATTATACCTCTCTTACGTTTTTATGTTGAAGAAACGACCCTCTGTTCTTCATCATGTAGGGTTATTTGGAGATTTGACCCTGATTTTCATCCTCTGGAATGCACGGGGTGAGATCTGACACTCGTCTTTAATGAAGATACTGGGACTAAAACAGGTTATATGGGTAGGTCTTGATCCAGTGACTGGTGTGGCTGGAGAAGTGGGGATTCAGGCACAGATACAGAGGGATGGGCACGTGCAGACGCAAGAGGAAGGACATCCCCAGGTCAAGGGAAGAAGCCTCAGAAGAAACGGCTGTGCCGGCTGCTTGGCTTTGGCCCTCAGTCCTGCAGAACTGCAAGACATCATATTAATTTCCCACTCTTTAAGTTGCCTAGTTTATAATACTTTGTTATGGCGGCCTGAGCCTCCCAAGGAGTCTGCTGATCCAAATGGCAACTGGGATCTTTGGTGTGGAGTCCCTGACTACTCCGGCATGCTAGGGCCTCATTTCTGACCTCTCTCCCTAGCTGGATGGAACTGAAGTCACACGTAATGCTCCATCCTTCTATTTGATAACATATTTAATTGCTGGGCTTGCCCATTTTTTTGCTTTAAGTAGGTTTCAACCGCCTCCTCCGCAGCCCTTAGTGCCCATCGGAGCACCTGGCCCACGGGAGCCCTCGTGGGTTTCTGAGCTGCGCTGATGGGGCTGTGCTCTTAGAGGCGGATAGTGAAGAGGGAGGAGAGAGGCCTCGGCTTCGGGTCTTTCTCCTGCCCCTCTCTAGGGAACTGGAGACAAAAGATCTTTCCTCTCCTGTCTGCCCAGCACCTATTGGAAGGGCGGAGGAAAGAAGCTTCCAAACCAGACAGGGAACTGCGTGAGAGCTGAAGCTGCCCCCTCGAGGGCTGGAGAACCAGCTTTGGGGCACCCCTATCTCCCAGCTGCATCTGCGGGAGCACTCCCACATGGTAACCCCGGGCCCGTTCCAGTGTCTCTGACCCAAAGTGGCTCCCTCAGTCCTGGCTGATCACACTGGCTCAGTTCTGCAGACTCCTCCACCGCGGCGGCCTCCAGCCTGGGAACTGCTCCAAGGCCGCTGAGGCGGTGAGGAGCTAGCGCCAGCTTGGATCCCAAGCGGGCTATTTTTAAAAGCTGTCTACACAAAAGCAGTGTGGTGACACAGCGCAAGCTGTGCGCAAAGAGGAGATGCAGCCTGGCCTGTGACGGTCTCCAGACGTCAGGCAGCCTGAAGTCACTAAGACGTAAGGGAGACAAACTTTTGAAAGGTCAAGATTTACTGCATTCTACAATGAAAAAAAATGTATCACTATATAGATTTGGGAATAGCATTAATTTAGGAATGCATAAATAGAAAAAGGTTTTGAAACCAAGCCTGAAAATACTCCCATCTTAAGGATGAGATCTTTGAAATGCTGGTTGATACTTGCTTATGTATCAGGAAGTTAACTACCCCATGCTCTGCCATCTGCTCAACCAAAACTCATTTGGGATCAGCTTAATAATCTCCTACCCTTCTCCTCCATAGCCTGCCTCCCTTCTTCCTTCTTTTTGCTTTTCTTTCTTCTCAAATCAGAACATCTGAGTAAACAAATTGTCTAACCTGGAAAAATCCATGATCCATTCGACCTAATTATGCCTTTTACCAGAGTGTACCCAGAATTTCAGGTGAATTGGGAGTTGTTGATTGACTTTTGAATATGAGGTGCATGATTATGCCTAATAGTGTCCAGAGATAGGAGCCATCAGTGTCACAGATTTGTGTAGCAGCCTGCTCTGCCACAGAAGGGGCATTGAGGTCATTGTCCACAACTTCACATGGTGCCTTGAGTTTTATTTCTTCCCAGCTCCTGGTGACCTCTGAGCCCTGATGCAAAGGACTGTCCTTCCTTTTGCCTTGAACATGCATCTCTTAGGCTGTCATGAAGCATTTTACGTCAAGCTTTTAGTGAACAGTCTGCTGGATCTATTTTCTGGACACCACTTTGAGAGTCACTTGGTTTGGGGCAAATTATTTGACCGATGAAATTTAAGTTTCTTCAACAATAAAATAAGGTTGATAGCTGTTCATAGTGATTGCTGTAGGCATTAGATATGGCAAATAAATGACATGCTAGCCACTCAATATATTTCTGCAGTCTTTTGAAGACTGTTTAAAAAGACAAGAATGATGGCTCTTTTCAGCTTTCTTTTCACTGCAGATGTTTGAGTCTGCAGCAATTTGCCCCCGTGAACCCTTAATAGCTTAAGTGGAGAAATTCTTGGCTGTGGAGGGTGTTCTGCACAGTGTTGGCATTTAGTAACTTCCCTGTCTTCTACTCAGTAAAAGGCAGTGGCATCCAAAAATGTAGTTGTAACAACATCCGATATCACAGATGTTTCTCAGCCCCTGGAAGCAAAGTCTCCTGTGGTGAAAAGCCCCTGCTTTAATCTGAAGGGGCAGAACTTCTCAGTGTCCCTGAAGGCCATGTGTTGAAGGGTGGGTCTCCATCCTGAGGTGTTGCTGGGGGTAGGCATATAGGTGTGTGTGAACGAGCTCTTGCAAGGGATACTGGGATTTCACCTTCTTTTCTCTCTTTCTCTTCTCAGCTGCTGTGAGGTGGACACCCCACCCACCTAGAGTACCCGCCCTGGTGTTTCAGCCTCACCACAGAGTCCAAAACAATGGTGCCCACAGACTGTGGTCTGAAAGCTCTGAAATTGTGTGTCAGAACAAGTGGTCCTCCTTTCTCCTGGCTGCAGCAAGCTGACCAATACATGAACTGGCAACCTGAGGCTCTGGGTGCATCTGTGGGTTATCCAGACCACACTCCATGGCATCTTGGTTGTCTTCACAGAAGCCTGACATGGCCAAGAGAGGAAAAGGTGCTTGAACAGGGGAGAGGCCTGTCCAGAGCCCTGTGGGATGGAATGGTGTTGAGTACTGAGAAACGTGAGTAAAGAAATAGGCAGCTTTGAGGCAGTGACCACCCTTACAGGAAACTGCTGGCAGTGGGAACTGGGCACCTGTTAATCCTTCCAGTGAGCCTTAATTCTATGTCTGCCTCCAAGAAATATCAGAGCCATTTCATAAGCTGTAGTTGTATCTCAAGCATGATAACCTATGTAGTGCTTCTATGTCATAAATATCATTGGTTCATGAGATGGACCTCAATAGACCCATCCACCCTGATGGATACCTTTCCATGTATCCACCCACCATCTGTCAAAGGTCAATGGTCTGAGTCCAAAGGCAAAAGGCTAGCTGTCTTGGGCAAGTGCAGAGAGATTTAGGGGCTCCAGCATGATTTACCTTCAGAGATCATACACACATATATATACACACATATGTGTACATATGTAGTGGGACTGAAACACACAGTGAATGTTTAAATGAAAAAAATTATTACAGTAAAAGACATCTTGCCATGGTTCTCCTCTCCTCACTTCTAATGCACTTATCCTGTCATTGTTACCACTTTCTGAAGCAGTCTTCCACGTCCTCTACTTACGGGTATCTTTGGTTTTATTGGTGTGGCTGCCTTAATGTCCTTAATTAATTCAAAATGCTCCC
This sequence comes from Ctenomys sociabilis, assembly GCA_004027165.1. NCBI lineage: Eukaryota > Metazoa > Chordata > Mammalia > Rodentia > Ctenomyidae > Ctenomys > Ctenomys sociabilis. The sequence continues at coordinate 56,995 of PVKA01008228.1, read as the reverse complement.
CTTTCATGACCTTTTGACTTTGGAGAGGACCCAGAAGTGAAGGGTGCCAGAACTGGGGGTGAGGGACTTGAATACATAACATCATGCTTCTAAGATCCTGACTTTTTTTTTTTTCTTGTTTGGTGGTACCAGGGATTGAACTCAGGACCTTGCGCTTGTCAGGCAGGTGCTTATTCTACTGAGCTATCTCCCTGGCCCTTAAGACTCAACTTTCTTGGCAGCAGCATTTGCTGCAGTTTTCCTTGCACTTCCTGAAAACACTCAGGAAAGAGACCTTTCAGAATGGCTCCAGAGAGTGGCCACATGACTGACAAGTGAGTTGGAAGTGAGAGGGAACAGCATGCGGTATCCACAGCAGGATGTCTTTTACTGAATAAGATTTCAGCCTTTTCTCTGCATGCAGATATACTTAGGTGCGTAAAGTTACACTACATGAGCTCATTATATGCCCTCTGCATACCTGCATATGGCATTATAGTACTGTGATTAGAATGGAACCTTCCGGGTCTGTGTTTGCCAGTAAATTGGCCTTGGGCACTGAGCCTGAACACGTTCTCAAGGTTATCTGTCCAGTGAGCAGAGTAGGAGAATTAACACAGTGTACTTTGAGCACAGAGAGTACCTGGAAATAAGACTGTTGAAAAATACATATTTACTCCTGAGGGAGAAGAAAGGTGGGGACTCGTTTTCCTCATGCAAATACCTTTCCGTGTGTGTCCCTGCATTCTTTGGGCTGTTTGATTGTACAGCACTGCTTGTTCACTGTAAACTACGGGCTTGTGTTGGACCCTCTCTGGGAAGAGTTTGGGACCCAGGCCTTGGGTGACATCACCTCCTCTCTTTGTCTTCTCTTTCATGATTCTCACATATTCTAATCGTTTTGTAATCTTTTGCTTGATGGAATTTTGTCCCGGACCCTATCGACATTTGACTCCTGTTGGTTGAGTTTAATGAGACTCCATTTGTCTAAAGCTCAGATGTCACTTTCTGGGCTCTTGCTGCCCAGAGTGAGGAAGAGCAGTCAGGAACTGTGCTGCCAGCTCCGGCCCGCAGTGCGCTCAGTGTCATGGCTGTACTCACCAACGTCCCTGTGCGGAAGGCCTTTCACTCACAGCTTTTGCCTGCTTCCTATTTCTACACGTTCTGATTTCCATCTCCAAAATCAAAACACAGAATTATTGGAGTTTATGTGCAAATGATATCCTCCTTTAATGAATTCTGCAGGTGGGCAGTGGGGGAGGTGTACGGTCCTTTTGCACATAGAATTCCCCTTTTGCGTCAAATGTCAAGTTCTGCAGGATCAGAATTTGACAGGGAAGCAACCTTCATAGGTCCATACACAGAGAGGATTGCTTTTAAATCCTTTCTTTTAAACTGAGGAAGTAAAGAAAACATTCATTTCTTTTCTTTTTTGTGCTACCAGGGATTGAACTCAGGACGTTGCACTTGCCAGGCAAGCACTTATTCTACTGAGCTATGTCCCTGGCTTACTGAACTATCTCCCTGGCCTACTGAGCTGTCTTCCTGGCCATTCATTCATTCATTCATTCATTCATTCATTCTTGTCAGGTGTGATAGACTTAGCTAGTCTTTCCTAATGGAGAGCAGGAAGGAAGGAAGGGCAGGTGGGAGGGAGGGAAAGAGTGAAGTAGAACCCACACAGGGCCTTCTGGGGCTGCTGCTCTCAGCTGGGCACACCCACCTGCACAGGTGTAGGGCACCCCTTGGAAGCCCAGCAGCCCCTTGGGGGCTCATTATTCAGCCCTATTTCTATGAGGTGCAGTACAGGTAATTTGAAGACATCCCAGGTGGAAAGCATGACTAGAGAGGTGGGGCCACTGCTCCTCAAGGGAGTTGCTGGTGGCTGTCACAGGAGGCAGGGTGCTGGGAGAGGGAGGCCTTGATTCTGAGGGAGTAAGAGTCATCAGCAGGAGGCTTCGGGAGCCAGGGAGGGGTGGCTGGTGGGGCGCTCCTCCTGAACCTGTGGCCTTCCCACACCATACCCACCCATCCGTGATTCCTTGGCCCGGGGTCCTGCATGACCAATGAGGCCGATCTGGGGGCCTCTGTGGATAGTTCCCTCCTCCAGGGTCACTGCTGAGCTCTAGCGCCCCCTCCAGGCAGTGCTGGACACAGAATGGATTCTGAGAGGAGGTCAGCACAGTGCCGCAGCGCCCCAGGAGGAGGGCGCACGTCTGAGGTCGCTGTCTTTCTGAACTCATCTCTGAGATTGCTCTACTTTTTGTCTCAGACACATTACCCTGGACGGGAACTAGGGGTGCCTGCAGGACTGACACCCAGCTATGATGGTGTGAATAGAACCCCTGGGCAGAGAGAGGGCCTCCCCCTGGGACTACAGGGGAGCAGGAAGGAGGAATCGTACAAACACGATGCTATGTCCTCATCCACCACTGTGCCAAGGTCTGCCCCCCTGTGATTTCTGGATCTTCCTCAAACTCAGAATCACCATGAAATGTAAAGGTTTTGCATCCATTGAGGATCCTGAGGCAGCCACAACAGTGCTGCTACAGACACCCAGGAAAGAGGGCTCCGGAGCTGCTCCTGAGGGTGGTGAGAGGGGTGGGATGCGTGCGTTTGAAACCAGGGAAGAGTTTTGAAGGGGATTTATGGCAATGTGTCTTTGACTGTACAAAATTTAAAAACACTGAAAGATACACCCTATTTTTGCACCACACTTAGATGGGGTCTTAAGGGCTTTTTAGTGGCCTTTTCTGAGTCCCTCTTTGTCATCAGAGTATGCATCTCTCATATCTGCTTTCAAAGTCTTCATGACCCTCCCTGGTGAGGAAGAGCTTGTGACAGCCACAGACTCGATGCTATTTGTATTTGTAGTGACTTGGGTGGTGGCTGCAGGAGAGAGGATGTGCCTGGTTCTGGGGTCTGCAGAGGTGGCTGGGTGCCTGAGGGCCACCTCCCACAGCCCACCACGGTGCCACTCATCCCCTTCAACAGAGAACAGAAGCAGTGGACCACAGTGGGCCACAGTCAGTGCTGGACTATAGTGTGCTTTGCCCTCAAAACTGTGGAAGTAATCTATTTTTCTTCCTATACTAAGCTCAGCATTTTACCATCAGTAAAATTTCTTGGGGTGATTTTTTAATTAAACTTCTGTGCCTCACTGGTGTGAACAGCTGGACCATGGAACAGCATGGAACGCGACTCCTCGTCAGCTGCTTCCCTCGTGTGTGTCTGCCATCCCTTGGCAGTACTTTCTTCTAGAGGGAATGAGTCCTCACTCTGAGCACCTCACCTTAACTCATGTCCAGGCAAGGTCACATTTCCATGTTCAGGGGCTAGGACTTCCACACATCCTTGAGGTACACAACTCTGCTTGTAATGGAAGGTGCAAGGACATAAGTGATATGGCTCTGGAGGAAGGTGGCAGGGATCATTGAGAAGGGGAGGCTGCTGTGCACAATTTCAGGGGCCAGGAGGTGACTTCCCATGAAGTGTGAGGTCACGCAAGATGAAGATATTCACAACCACATGCCCATCGCCACCCGCTGTTGCTCTGAGAAACAATGGAAGGCATTCTGGTTTATGTCCAATCAGGTGCCAGTGACAGGTAGCATGTCACCGGCAGCCTTTACACACCTTCGTCTGTGGAGCTAAGCACACTCTCTATCTTCCACGGGAAGTTTTGCCCAGATTGGTGAGCAGATCTGAGTCAGGCTGAGCAGAAACAATTAAGGAGGGGAGCGGTGAGCTCACCAGGAACTTTGGCTCCAAATGTGGGCTGTGCAGCCCATGGCTCCTCTGGGACCCTGTCCTTTGACTTCCACGTGGTGATGCCTTTGTCCCTGGGAGTTGCCCTCCTTAAGGTGTGGTGGGAATTTACTACCCGGACTTGCACAACACCACCTGTAAGGAAGCATTCTGCATTCATCAAAAATAGAAAAAAGATAACTACAGGCAGGAGCTCCAAGCCTATGATAACTGGACTTGGAAAAATAACTACAAAGGCAAAGGCTTATCCCTTCCTCCTAAGTTGAAGTATAAAGTGGAAGCAGCAAGTTTCTTGATGACATGTTTGTGACACACAAGAGGTCTCTGGCTTCCTCTCGAGAGCTCAGGGCAAGCTGATGCTCATAAGAGCTAAATTAAAGCCGGTTTCCTTTGATTACAAGGATAGAGAGAAGCGGTAGGAAGTGGCGGGTTGGAGTGGGAAGAGCCCGGGAGCTTCACAATGGGTCAGACCCCATTTCCAAATCTGGTGCAACAACTTCTAGTGGTGTGAACAAATCATGTCACATAATAGCAAACGGTGTCCACTTATGCTGTGGCAGGATTACATCTGAAAAAGTGAACAAAAGGCCTCTGATGCCTATGAACTCACAGGCCAGCGTGTCTCCCCTCAGTTCATTTATGAGGGAAGAAACTGAAGAAAGGAGAAGACAGGAGTTGAACTGTGTCCCTCCAAGTGGAAAAGCTGATCTCCAGTATGACAGAATGTGACTTTATATGGAAACAGGGTCTTTACAGAAGTAATGAAAAAGATCATCAGGGTGGAGCTAAATTAGCATGACCTGTGTCCTTATACAAAATGGGAACTTGGACACAGAGGCTGCCACCCAGGGGAAGAAGACATGGTGCTGAGATGGGCAGATGGCTGTCTGGCAAGGGCTGGGACAGGTTTCTCATGGAGCCTTAGGAGGCGGTGCTGTCCTGCTCCACCTCAGGATTGTAAAGCAGCGTGTTTCCATGGGACACGGGACCTCAGCGTATGGACACACAGGGACAGCAGCGGCTGGTGGCACAGCCCAATGGCCGTGCTGTACAGTTGGGACTGCTTTCCTTGTAGGACCTCTGCCAGGCTCTGAGCAGAATTCATGTTGGATCCATAAATGACCAGCAGTTGATAGCACTGAAAGCAGAAGTACTCAGTGTCAAAGGCCGCTTCGGAGCAGCCATCCTGCTGTTTCTTTTTCTGTTAGTGTTAGTTGGGTCTGTAAAAGGAGCAGTGCATCTTGGAGATCTGGGCAACACGCGAGTGCAGCTAGGCTGCTGCAGATCCCCCCACCAGGTGTTGGACTGTGTCTGTGACGTCATGTGCTGTAGCAGCGTATAATTACAGATGTTATTAAATTGTAAAATGGGAAGCTGGAAAAACATGTAATTTGGTAAGCTCTGTCTTCTGCCTGGACTAATTACATGCCTCTCCTTCGACCGACATTGTATTTACAGGGTACGTGTAGTCTTGGCTCCTGCCACATTTTCTAACATGAGCTGTGTCAGGGGAAGGCCATGGGGATAAGACAGAGCCAGAGAGAACACTCGTCTTATTGGGGACCTAATTTCATGTTTGTGCTGTGCCATGATAAGATGGATGGCTTAGCCCTAATGACTTCCAACTGCAAAGTTAATGATTAATTATTGTCTGCCTTTCCACTTTCTCCTGTGGACTTGGTTCTCAGTACAGTCTTGTGGTTTCTAGGATACCATTATTTAAAAATCTATGGTAGCTTGGGTTGGTTGGGATGAATGAGGCTGGAGTTTGAAAATCCTGCAAGATATGGGGCAAAAACATCCTATGCATTTAGGATGTTTGTTAGGATAGCCTGCCCCCCAGACACCAGACGTCAGAAGCCACAGCCTTTGTCAGCATGACAACCAAGGTATCTCTAGACATTGCCAAGTGACCTTCAGAAGCAAAATGTTGCCCTGTTGGAACCAGGAAGCTCTAAGAAGCCCATAAAGGATTGCACGAGGATGAAAGAGCCAAGATGAGGTTTGTAGTGAGACTGCAGCTACGCCATCCAGGGCTTGGTGTGGAGTGTGAGAAAATCAACGTGACGTGATCGATGGCCCTTCCTGAGGCCAGGAGCCTTGCTGATTTTCCTGGATTAGTGTGATGAAATCTAACACACAGTTAGTGATACGGTTGAAAGGAATACTAGGATTCTTCAGAAATGTCTGGCCAAAAAAGTCTCCAGATGCAGCCAGGAAGAGGGAATGCATGGGGACCTCCGTCCTCCCTAACCCAAGTCCTCCCTCTCTAGCACCCACTGCACCATGGTGGCACTTAGGAAAGCAGTCTCTGGGGTTCTCCAATCTGAGCACTGACTCTGTCTTGGGGCTCCTAGGTAGATCGATTTGGGTTATTTATCCATCAGCTGGTGATCAAAATTGATTCCCACAGTCTTGGAAGTCAGCAATGCTAAAATGGACTGTAGGTTCCTGGTGGGAAGGGCATGTGGGTCGGAGAGGAATGAATCAGATCAGGAGCTGGCCAGGTCTTCCCAGGTGGCAGACTTGGACCCCACAACTGACTTTATTACCTAATACCTCCTGCCCTCCTGCTTTCCTCTTGCCCCCAGAGGTGTCCTAACTTGGTGGGGCAGTAGCTTCCTAAGTTTCCAAATTTCCTGTGAGACCAGTGTTTCCTCTGATTTTACTTTTCTGTAAAATGGGAAGAGGGCTCAAGTCCTCCCATCAAATCTCGGTCCCCCTCACGGTTCGTCTTTAGCCCTTTTTCCAGGTCCCTGAGGTCAAAGCGTCTAGCCCTCCCTCCATAGCAACCCTGCATTGCTCACCACCTCAGAACTCACCCACAACACCTTCTTGTCTCCACCTCCTCTAGAGCTGCAGGATGGTAACACTTGAGCTCTTCCTGTGTCCTGTGGGGACTTTTCCACCTGCATTCTCCAGAACTCCCAGGGCAGAATTGAATTGTTGAGGAAATGTTCCTCTATTCCTATGCCTTTGTCTCCTTGAAAGATGGGCTGCTGGAGAGTCCTTTTCCTGGGCAATCTGAGAGGGGACTTGTCCTCTGGACACTGACTTTGACCTCCCAGGCCAGCACCCATGAGTGGGGTATGGCCTTCTCCCAGATGGCCCTCTTTTTTGGCCCAATTTGCTATCTGTAGAACAGCCTGGCCCAGCAGCCCCTTCCCTTTCTGTCTCCTTCCAGAGAGGATTCTATCATCTGGCCAGAGCCAGAAGATTGCATCTGTGCTTTCATAAAGTTTTTTTTTTTTTAATGAGGTTATTTTTAATTGCCAAAGCAAGATGTTAAATATATTAACTTGCCACTAAATTTATAAAATGTGAAGGCTCCATCCCCTGCCTGCTCTCCTGAGGAGTCATTGCTAATCCTGTGGATTCCTTAAAGGAAGAAATTGCTTGCCTGCGTGCTGGTGACCTTGGCCCCTCTCCTGCCCTATTCCCTCTGTGGAACACATTCTGAAAAACCTTGGTTAATTTAACATTGCGTGCTGGGTCCTTGGCTCATCTCACAAAAGCCACAGTTTGTACTGTAGACTAAGGCCTGGAAAGAAGAAACAAGTGGCCCTGCATCCTTCCAGCAGCTCTGAGCTTCACACAAGACATTAGTGCTGCCTATAGAGCACAGGGGAGAGAAGGGCTAAGAAAGACAGGAAGCAGCACCCTATAAGCAAGCAAGCACTCGTATATATTGCCATGCCTTTGGAAACCATCCTTTAGGAGATGCAAAGGCTGTCAAGAACACTGGGACTTGCCTAACACTGAGATGACTGTGTCAAGATTCTTACCTCAGGAGGTCCTGCTCACACTTGGTTACAGTGAAAGGAAGGACCAGATCCCAGTCTCTTCTCTTGAGTCTCATTTTTCTCAGGAAGGGGTGTTTCTCTCCCAGGGAGGGTCCAGACAAGGGGAGAGCCAGCTGCTGTCTCATTGAGGACATGCAGGAGTGTGCTATGTTACAGGGGTTTTTAAGGGACCCCTGGCTGAAGCCTTGTGCAGGTAGCTAGGAGTCTGCTCACCACAGGACAGTGGAGAGTGGAAGCTGGTGTCCGAGCCTATCTGGCTAGCAGGTTCCCTTTGCAACATCTTGGAGATCTCTTGGATTTTCATGCATAAAACAGGAAATGCAGTTCAATGGGCTCCTCCTTTTGTTGGGCATAAGCATTCTGTGAAAGCCTCCAGGCCGTTATTTAGGACAGAGGATTCTGTGCTGGCTTAGCTCACAGATGCCTCACGTGATCCCAGGAACAGAGCTCATTCCAGGTACCTTTCAGGTCAGATATTTCATTTTTCCCCTCCATCATTTGAAGGTCATTCACCAACCTACACAGAAGACAGCTTCTTTAGATGCTTCTGAATAAACAGAGCAGTGCTTCTCTCTGTGCTCTGGCCTGCAAGACCAGGAAGCTCAGGAAACTTGCAAGAGACTTTCTCACCTTCTTATCTACGCATGCTGGGATGATCTCCAAGGTGCCAGGCTCTCCAGCCTTCCCTAGTGGCAGGCACAGGCACACGCATCAAGGCCACCACAGTTGTGGAGGAGGTGCATAGCTCTTCTCGGGATGAGCATTTATTTGTAAGCTGTGGAGAAGCACAGCATAATCAATATGAAAGATGTGAAATCAACCACGCATGCATACCAACACCTGCAGTAGAGAGGCCACCAGGAAGGTGACCTTCTATGTCACGTTGGCTGGACTCTAACATGCACTTGTGTGCGAGGGCCTGGGTGTTCAGGTGCCCAGTGATGCATGCACAGCGGGACAAAGCTGGGCATCTCCACCTCCATGTAATGTCTGTCTTCTTCATTACCTTATAACTCTGGCCCAGATCCCTGCACAGCACTGAGGGGAGGCCTGGGATCACTCAAGTTTGAGGTGTCCATGGCCTAAATCTGCCTGGCCATCTCATCTCCCTTAAGATTCAGGACATCAAGATATGAGCAACTAAAGTAATCTGCAGGGTCTGCAGGGACACCAGTCCCAGACTCCTGGAAAGTCTCCAGTCATTGTCCTAAACCTACAGCCACCTTGGATTCCTAAAAAAGTAGAGCCTATCAGGCCATCCCATGATGAGGTCACCCACCAAATAGGAACAATGATATGACAGACTATTCAGAGGAGCTGTCTTCTCATAGTGGGGGAGAACAAACCCTGGCTCTCACAGATCCTTCCAGAACCAGTCCTGACACCCTCGTACCAGACTCGAGTGGCATAAGCTGACCTCTGTGCAGATCCCCACTTCTTGCCTTGGTTCTCCTTTGCTACAAAGCCCCAATGCTTTTGCCAGGTGCTCAAAGACAGATTTTTGTACTTTCCAGCTTGGCTGCACAGACCAAAGTTACTTTTCCTAACCCAACAAGCCTTTGTCTCCTGGGTTGGTGAATGGGACAGGTGGCCAATCCTGGTCTGTGGCAGACCCCCAGAGCTGGGGCTTTTGCTCTAAAACTGCAGTGATGAATGTCCTCAGTGCAGCATCAATCCAAGGAGATGTTTTACCTATGCATGGAGTATTTTGGATTGAATTATATCCCTCCCTCCTATATGTTGAATTGTGTCCCTCTCTCCCATATTCTGAGGTTATGACCTCAGAATGGGATTTTATTTTGAAATAGTCATTGTAGATGTAGTTATGGTGAAGGCGATATCATATTGGATTAAAGTGGGCCGTAAATCCAGCAAGAATATCTTTAGACAAGGCCAAGGAAGATGTAGAGATACAGAGGAGAAAGTCAAGTGAAGATAGGGAAGAGATGGAACCAAAACAGCCACAAGCCAAGGAAGGATGTGGACCACAGAAGAAGGAGGGTGTGAGAAGCAGTCTGTCCCAGAGCCCTGAGGGGAACACTGCCCTGCTGACTCGTGAGTTCAGGACTGCTGGTCCCCTGGATTTGCACAAATTCCAGCTTCCAGGCAGAGCGTGATGCTGGGAGAAGAGAAAAGTCCCTGCCCTCCAGCTCTGCTCGGCCTGCTGCCTGGAGGGGGTTGAAGGAGCACTGGATTCAGAGCCCCTGAGCTTGGAGGAAGCTCTGACAGTGGCTCTCAGGCAGCAGGGACCTGAAGGCCTCGAATGCCTCCATTCCCCAGCCTTGGGAAAGCGGATTCCTTATCCACGCATAAGTTAGGGCTGTGCCGTAGACAAGGCCTGCAAAACACTGTGGATGGTGACTGGGCCACCAGGCGGGGTGCCACGCCCACACACAGCAGTCACTCCATCCTCACTGGGGACTAAATTCTTGTGAAGTCTTGGCACGTTGAGCAACAGATGAGTTTTCATTTTATAATGCACCTTGGCTGTTTAGGAGCTGATGTTTTAGTTTTAGTTCTGGAGTTTACCTAATGCTTTGCTCTGAGTTTTACTTTTTGCTCTTTCCCAATTTCTTTCTCTCTTCTTTCTCAGTCTCTCTCTCACTCTTTCTGTCTCTCTCATCCTCCTCCTTTTCTTCTACCTCCTTTCCCCCTCCTTCTCTTTTTCTCCCTCTTTCCCTAATTCCCTTCTTCCCTCTTTCCCTTTTTCCCTCCCCCACCCTAGTGGGGGGTGTTGAAACACAGGAACTTCACTGAAATGAATCTTCTGCCCTCCTGTACTTTTTTATTTCAAGACAGGGTCTTGCTAAATTGTTAAATTATCCAGCCTGCACTTGAACTTAAATACTTCCTCGGAGTGCTCCCCCACACTCAGCTGTCAATTTATGTCATGGTGGGTAAGATTAAAAGGACAAAGGGCAAAGGTTTTTTAATGTCTCCTGTAGTCATTGCCCCATCAGAAGCTGGTGTGGTGGAAAGTGGAACAGCAATGTTTTAGTGCAGAGTCTGACTCTCCCTCTTAAATAAACCCATGTCAACCTGAGCAGAAGCCACACCATATTGGTTTGTATGCCCAAACCTGTATGCCCGGAAAACTTGCATGCCTGGAAAGAAGGAAACAGCTCTAAGCCCTGCCTCAAAGCTTCTCTGAAGAGCTCTTGTTGCATGAGAAGCTGAATCCACCTACTGGAGAAGGTCCCCTGGCAGAGGAGAGGACACATTCTCAGGAGCAGAAGGCAGACCCAGGGCTGTGCCAGCCCTGTCACCACCCCTGGGGACCCAGAGGGAGCCAAATAGTTTTTCCGTGTCCTGGTTGGAAAGAGGAGTCAAATCTCAGATGAACCATGTCTGCAGACTCCAAAAAGTGGCTGGGCAGAGAGAGAGAAGAGGCCTGTAAGCAGGTATTTCACCTACTCTGAGAGAAATCAAAGGAACTTCCTGGAGGAAGAGAGTACTGAGGAGAGCAGCTTGTAAATAAGAACATGCATTTTGCATTAGAAATTTAATGGGGGTCTTGGTTTTTTTCTAGGTCATATGTGTCCACTGGGAAGATTGAGTTGCAGTGAATCTCACTAAGCTAAATGCAATGTGGGGTTGTGTATTTCAAGGATTTTTTTCATGATATTACTATCATCTGGAATTCAAAGAGGGAGCCCTGAAGGAGAAAGGAGGTGTGGAAGGAGGATGCCACAGTGAGAGGGCATTGTCAGGAGGCTGGAGTCCTGGAAGGCTTCTCTTACAGGAACCTCATGTTCTATGACTCTGGGTTCTAGGTGGGTGAAGGAACTGGGGCATGTGTGACATGTCAGTTGGGGTTAGAGGGACTGGAGACAACTAGGGTGCAGGGCACCCCAAGGCACACAGAAGAGGAGTGTGTGGAGGGTTTCCCCTGGGCAATCTCAGAGGGGATTTCAGGCACTGCTGGGTGTTCAGGTTTAGGTCAGGGGTTCCCCCCAAAGCCTCACATGTTTAGAGGGTGATTGGATCACAGGAATCCATAAGCGAATGTTCCATTAGGAGAAGGGGTCTAGTTGGAAGAGGCAGGCAAGGCTCTGAGGTGCCACCTCAATGGACGCATCTCCCTCCTCAGCTTCTCCTGCTCTCTTTGCTTCCTTGGCCCTAGGATGTGAGAAGCCTCAACTACGGACTGTAGCCACTGAAACCATAAGCCCAATAACCTTCTCCCACAAGATGTGGGAGTCAGGTGTTTTGTCTCAGCAATGAAGAAGAGACCAAGACACTAAGAGAGAAGAGTCTACCCAGGGAAGAAGCAAGCACGATGGTCCCTGATTCCCAACCTTAGTTGCACACGAGGATTATCTGAGAAATAATACCAGAACAACATGAGAAATCTAAATGGGAATCCTTGAAAATTCTCCCAGATTAGCCTGGCTGTGGGCAGTGGTACTGGGCAGTAGCCTCTTGCTGCTCTGAGGAACAGGAGCCAAGGTTGTGCTGTCACTGTGCAGGAGGATGCTTCTGTGACCCTAGATGCACATCACAGTGGTGGTTTCAACGTGCGTCGGTCGACCTTGCATGGCCATGTGGGATGTTGAAAGGGTGACCGCCTTCTGGCCCTGGAGAGCTCTGACTTGCAGAGACAGGAGGGGATGCCAAAGCCTGCAATCGGCACAGCCACTCCCTCTGAGGGCCTATTTCTGAGCACCTCACTCCCCCAACCCTTTAGAGAAGACCAAGAAAATGAAGCAAGGTTTAACCTGTGCAGCACAGGAAGTACAGATACATTATTCCACCAGTTAGTTTGACATTTAAAAGGCTATTTATACAATGATAAGTTCTGAAGAAAATAAAAAATAGTGAGAAACTCAAAATTGGTAATTCTAGCAGAAGGAAATGCAATGTTATGCAGAAGAATCTTGGTGGCTTCCTGAAAGCATGTTTAGGGTTCATATGTATTTTCTCCTCAATGACATTCAGTCATTCTTCAGGAAAGATTCTCTACATTTCAGCCTTATTTTTTTCTCATGTCAATGAGGAAAGTTCTACTTGTTCATTGTTGTGTCCACAACAGCACTGGCACCAGAAGCCGGCTGGCTCTGCTCAGTGCCTTGGAGCTGGAGTGAGGAGGAGGAGGAGGAGCTGACAGCTGTGAGCTCCACGTGTAGGTGTTGGTGGGATTCCACCGGAAGTTGTGTGGTATGGCACACATGGCAGAACTCTTTTTAGCTCTTAGTTGAAGTAGGAGGTGACTCTTCCCCCAAAGAACTAAATATCTTCCTTCTCTCTTCCTCTCCCTTTATCACACCTCACACCTGCCTGCCATCTGACTAGGACACAGCCAACGAATGCGTTCATCCTCCAGAGATGCACGACCAGCATGAGTGTGGTCATTGTCATGAGGATTAAAGTGCAGGCAGAGAGGGTCCCTAAGCATAGGCACCCAACCGCAACATCCTAGGAAGTCTGCATATTAGGTGGCCAGAGCACTATGAGTCTCAGAAGCTAATATGCAACTGGACATTACCCATCTAGTTAGTCCTTTTATAGAAGAGAAGATGAAATTTCTTTTAAAAATGTTAAAATTTAAAAAATCTTAATTGTGTGTGTTTATGGAGTAAATCACCTATCACCTTAAACATTAATCACCTTCTGTATTTGGAATCCTCCCTGCCTTGCAATGTACAACTAACTGCTGTCAACCATAGTAACCCTGCTGCACTGTGGACAGTGGGAGTGACTTCTCCTGTCTAACTGCACCCCTGCGCTTGCTAACCATCTTACAGTTCCCATTTCACATTACCTGGGATCTTCGTTACTTTTCTTGGCACTGAGACCCACTACTCGACACAGAACTCTAAGAAGGAAAGGATTTTGCTGGCTCACAGCTCACAGAGGCTTCAGTCTGTAGTAAGCTGGCTTCAAAGCAAGGAGGCATGGGAGAGGAGAGACAGCTCATGAAAGGCAACAGGAAGCAGAGAGGGGGATCAAGGGGCCAGGCGGGAGACAGCCCCTTCTAGGCCACACCCCGGTGACCCCCCTCTCCAACCAATTTCCATTTCCCAGTAATGCACTGAGCACCAGCCCAGGGGGCCCTCCACAATGCCTCTTGATCCAGCCACCTCCCAAAGACCATCTCTAAGTATGAGAGTCTTTGGAGTCCAGACATAAGGCATAATATCTGGCAACCACTTCTCTGGTCTACTTCTATGAGGTCAACTTTTTAAGCTTCCATGATTCAGGGGAACATGTGGACTTTGTCTTTCTATGCCTGGCTTCCTTCACATGATATGATCTGTTGCCACAAAGAACAGGATTTCAAATTTTGTTTTTGTTCTGGGCTGAATAATGTGCCATGGTATGGATAGATCATAGTCAGAGTCTTTTTTTTCTGTGTTAACATGTTAGTGGACATTCAGCTTGCTTCTTGTGTCGTTGTGACTGTGAACACAGGGCTGTAGAGGTTTCCTTGAGAGAGGATCTGTGCATCTCGTTGTATATGTACAGAGTAGAGGGATCCGTGGGTCAGATGGTAGTCCTGTTTCTAGATTTTCAGGGAAATCCACATGCTTTCATAATGGCTCTACGTGTTTACATCCCAATCAAGAGTATGTGTGAATTCACTTATAACTATCTCTGCCAGGGTATTTCATTTTTCATCTGTTTTTTTGTTAGTAGGCGTCCTAACAGGGATGAGATAATCCCTCCCGGAGAGTTGAGTTCACGTCTCTTGGGTGATGAGCTTTCTTTTCATGTACCTCTTGGCCATTTATGTTCTCTTTTGCAAAATGTGTGACCAGGTAATTTGCCCAATTAAAACACTTGGATGAGCTTTTATCCGTTTTGCTTTTTCTTGCTGATGAGTGTTCGAATTACGCAGGTATTTTAGGTATGAATCCCCTCTCAGTGTGCAAATATTTTCTCCCATTATCACTTAACTCTGTCCATTGTTTCCTGTGTAGCAAAGAAACTGGTTTGGTGTAATTCCATTTGTCAACTTTTCCTTTTGTTGCGCATGCCTGCGGAGTCAGACGCAATGCAGAGGCCAATGTCCTAAATAAGTTTCTCTTTCTTCTAGTAGATCCATCATTTTGTAACCTACTTTTAAGTCTTTGATCACTTTGACTTGATTTTTGTACATAATGACCAACAAAAGTCCGGTTTCATGCTTCTGTCTGTGAATATCCACCTTTCCAGCACCATTTACTGAATTAACTTCCATTCTCTAAGATGTGTTCTGGTGCCTGAGTTGAAAATCAATTGATTTTTAATACATGGATTGACTTTGACTTCTGGCTTCTGTGTTCTGTTCCATTGGTGTATGTGTTTGTTTTGATGCCAGGGACATACTGTTTTCATTATTACAGCTTTGTGGAATGCTTTGAAGTTAGGTTTGTGGTGCGTCCAGCTTTGATCCTTTTACTAAGGATTTCATCGCTATGTGAGTGCTTTCATAGTTCTGAATGTCTTTCTGCATCTGTAAAACACGGCACTGGCCTTCTGGCCGGGGTTTCCTTAAATTCTTAGATTGCTTTCTGTAGCATGGATATTTTAGCAAGAATATTCTTGCAGTTGTGAACATGGAATGTCCTATGTTTTGGAGAAGTGCTCTTCATTTCCTCTCAGCAGTATTTTATAGTTTTCATTATGGAATTCTTTTACTGCCTTGGTTAAATTAAGTCTTATTAATTTAGTTATTTACATATGTGCCTATTTGTGGTAATTATAAGTGGGACTACTTTCTTGATTTCTTTTACAGTTAACTCTTTTTTTTTTTTTTTGGTACCGGGGATTGAACTCAGGACCCTGCGCTTACCAGGCAAATGCTTATTCTACTGAGCTATCTCCCTGGGCCTAACTCATTATTGATATATAGAAACACTAGCCACTTTGGCATATTGGTTTTTGTCTCAGTTACTCTTCTCTTGTTGCTGGGACAAATGCTCGACACCCAAAATGAAGGAAGGAAAGGTTTATTTAGCTCACAGTTACTGGAGGGTTCAGTCCGTGCTCAGCTGGTGCCAAGGTAGAGGGGCACAGGGCAGTGCACATTGGTTCATGGCGGTGGCAAAGAGCAAGAGGAGCCAAACGAGGAGCAGCAGCAACAATAGCGACAGAGAGCAGGTCTGTCTCCCTTGAGTTGCATCCAGGCTGTCTGCCCTGGGCTGGGAGCAGCACTCACATCCGTAATCCCAGTGGATCCTGAGTTAATCACAAGCTCTAGAAGTCCGCCCCACGACTGCATGAAGCTCTGAGGGGACAACTAGACACAAGCCATAACAGTTTAGTAACCTCCAACTTTCCTAAATTTCCTACTCAGGTTTAATGGTTCTTTGTTGTTTTTTTGAGTCAGAGTTTCACTGTGTAGTTTAAGCTGGCCTTGAACTCACTTTGTAGCCCAGGCCACCCTCAAAATCTCAGTGACCCTCCTCCCCCAGCCTCTTGAGTACTGGGATTACAGGAGTGCACCAGCATACTAACCTTAGCTATTTTTTGTTTATTTGCTGGAGTCTTTAATTTTTTTATGCATAAGATCTTGTTGTCTGTTGATTTATTCAATTTCAATTTTGATGTTTTTTTTTTTCTTTCTGTTATCTGTTGATTTGTGAAGGATTTCCAGTACTATGTTGAACAAAGCGATACCTTTCTCTCATTCCCAATCTTAGGGGACATGTTTTCAGCTGTTCCCTGTTGTGTAAATTGCTTGCTGGTTTGTCATATATGGCTTTGAATGTGTTGAGGTATGTTCCTTCTATACCTAATGTATCAACAGTTTTTCTTTTTCTTATGACGCCATGTTAAATTTTACCAAAAGGTTTTTCTGAGTCTATGAAAACAACCAAATATTCTTTTCATCCTATTGATGGGATGTATCGTGTTTATTGATTTGTGTACGTTGAATTATCCTTATAACCCTAGGATAAATCTCACTTGATCATGGTATATAATCTTTTTAATGTGCCATTGGATTTGATTCATTAGCATTTTGTTGAGGATTTTTGGATCTGTATTCACCAAGAAGGTACCGATTTATAATTGTCTTTTATGGCTGTAAACTTGTCTGTTTTTGTTATTAGGGTTATCTGGTAGCACCAAGTTGAAAAAATTCTCTCTCTTTTAATTGCTTTTGGAATAATTTGAAAAGTTTTAAATAGTTTGAATAGTTTTAAGAGTTTAATAGAATTTAGCGAGAAAGCCACCTCATTGAGGATTTTCTTTGGCCTCCTCCTCCTGCTCCTTCTTCCCATCCCCTCCTCTCCCTCCTCCTTCTTCTCCTCCTCCTCTTCTTCTCATTCTCCTCTCCTTCTCATTCCCTTCCCCTTCCCCTTTTCTTCCCTTTTCACTTCCCCTTCCCCTCCTGTTCCTCTTCCTCCTCCTGTTCCTTCTCCTCTTCCTCTTCTTCATCTTCGTTTTCTTCGTCTTCATCTTCTTCTTCCTTCTATCTTCTCTTTTTGTAACTGATTCAAATCTGCTGCTTGCTGTTTGTCTGTTTAGGTTTTGTTTCTTCAGAGTTTCTCAGTGCTCACCGTATCTACAAATGTGCACTTGCTTGAGGCTTTCTCTTTTTTTGACATACACAAAGTTGTTCTTCACAGTCCTGAAGGAGGCCCTGTATTCCTATGGCACCAGCTACCTCTTCCCTATTGCTGACTTTACTTGCATTCATCTTGTCTTTGGTCTACTTAAAGGCCCATCAATTTCATCTTTTCAAAACTCCAACTCTGTCTTGCTGGTATTCTGTTCTTTTAAAGCATCAGTTCCACGTATTTCTTCCCTGGTCTTTATTGTTCCTTCTACATTTGGTTTGTTATTGCATCTCTAGCTGCAGGAGTCGTGCTGTTAGGCTGCTTATCTGACACTTTTCCACACCTGAGATGGAGGTGTTTATTCTTTCAATATTGTTTTTGTAATATGCTGTAGATTTTGGTAGTTTGGAAATCAGAACCCACAGTACATGTCCATGGGTGCCCACGAACAGTAACTGTAGCCACTTAATATTCTTTTAGAGATGGGTATGGCCCACACTACGGAATCACTTTAAGTGTTGTTAAATGCAGACATATTATCTAGGGAGTTCCCATTGACCGTTGTGCCCAAATTTTGCTTGTCTGAGCTTCTAACACACTGTCTCTGAGCAGGACATTTTATTTCAGGTCGCGGTGCATCTCAGGGCAGCTGCAGTAGGATGACCCCAGAGTCCCAGGCATGGAGAGGGCTGGATCTGTCTGGACAGTGGCTGTCATACTTTTACTTTCCCTTTTCAAGAATGTGCCAGTTTCATCTCTAAAAGAAAATTGCAAGATTCTAACTAGAGGTTTTTTAATTAACAACCTTTTTGCTTTAGGAAAATTTTAGGCTCGCAAAGAAGTTGCAAAGATAATGTAAGCTCATGCAAAGATAATGTAAGCTCATGCATGGCTGGCACGTGCGAGACCCCAAGGGTGAGCACCTCCCTCTGTCTGCACCGTAAGGGTCTGGCTTCCTGCTGCTGCGGGTCCCAGCTGTGGGCTTCACACTTGGCTCATGTTAACATCTTTCGAGACCATGACAGATTTGTCAAGACTTACAGACGAACAATAGTTCATTCCTAGGGCTGGCGAGATAGCTCAGTAGACTAAGCGTCTGCTTAGGCAAGTACAAGGACCAGGGTTCAATCACTGGCATCACGTGCTGTGCCAGTCCCCCCCCCCCCCCGGGCATGCTGAGCTGGCCCCTGGGACCCAGGATGGTGGTGCACACCTGTAATCTCAGCACTGGGGAGGCTGAAAAGCAGGGGAATCACCACTAGTCTGAGCTGTGCAGTGAGATCCTGTGTAAATTACATTTTTTAAAAAAAGCTTTATTCCTAGTAACTAAAACTGAGACCCTATTTGGATGTCACTGTATTTTCAGTGAATCTACCCAGAGTTGCACATACCATTTTCTCAACATCTCTCCTGAGCCTTGTCTGTAACAATTTCTGTCTTTCCTTGTTGAATTCCATGACTGTGACAGTTTTGGGAAGTTCTGGTCAGGCAATTTACAGGATTTCCCTTCATATTGCTCTTCTGATGTTTTCCTCTGTTGATGCTGACCCTGTGGGGAGTTTGGGGGTGGGGGGGGACAGCACCACAAGGTTCTCATGGCTGTTCTTGTTGTATGACCTCTGGAAGATGGAAAGACAATATGGCTTCGTATCAGGGTTCTGTGGCCTCACCATGGCCTCGGTGGGGTGGACACACCTGACCTTTTGGTGAGGACAGTGGCTGTCCACTTTCTCTGCTGTCATATTACCACTTCCTTTTGCCATGCTCTGCAGTTTTAAGGAGTCCACACTCAAGGGTACTATTGGAGGCGCTAATTTCCACCATGAAGATGAAAAGGTATTTACATAATTATCTTTTTGAAAGAAAGGTCTCAGTGTTTCCTGAATTTTCTTCTTAGCAAACAACAGATGTCAAAAACGTAAGTGTAGGGCCAGCCAGATAGCTCAGTAGATTAACATACCTGCTTAGGCAGATGCAGGGACCAGGGATTCGATCCCCAGCAGGGTGCCACTCTGGCCCCGCCCCCATAGCATGCTGAGATAGCAATTGAGACTGGGCGTGATGGGGGTGTCTGTAATCCCAGAATTTGGGAGGCTGAAAACAGGAGAATCACTAGAAGTCCTATCTGCGTTGTGAGACCCTGTAGACCTTGTACTAAATACTTAAAAAGGAAAAAAAAAATAAATAAGTGAGGTGGAGAGGTCTTGATTAGCTTTAGCACGGCAGATATTGGCAGCTGGGGTTTGGTGGCCCTGCTGGAGAAGGAGTGGTTCTGGAAACATCTGGTAGAAGGCTGCAGCTGTGTGCTTTGGAGAGGATGTCCCACAGACCACTGATGTAGAGTGGAGTTCTGCCTGAGGCCTCTATCAGGCACTGTGGCTTACAGGACTAGGGACTCTCCCTGGTGATGTAAGCCCTCATAATGAATGGAGACATCACGCACCATTTCCCGATCAAAGGTAGAACTGACAACCTCTTCTTCCAAGGGTATCATTAAAGAAGCAGTTGAGAAATGTTATCTTTCCAGTCCTGCATATCCAAACTTACCTGTCACAAACATCTTGTTAAACGCCTCCTTCCTTCTCCTCTAGGTTGTCACTTTCTAATGCCTGCTTGCAAGGCAGGCTGGCTCTTGAGTACTTGGATAATGGAGCATGTAGGTCCTTAAAGGGCTATCCAGGTCTTCTGTGGAGGGTGACAGTTCAAAGAAAAGCAAATCCACTTTATGTCTTTATCAATTACTCCAGCTCACTGTGCTGGGAGCAATCTCATCAGAATGCCAAGCTTTTTAGGTGCACTATCTTTCTATTAATTTTTGCACAGGAAGATCAACAGTGTTAGCAAAAATTGATTGGCGTCTGGGAGCCATTAATTGAACTCTCCCTAGGAAGTCAGGGCTTCTGTTTCTCTGATGTAAACCCTCGGGATGTAGTAGCATTCATTTGTGATGTTCGTTATTGTTGGATCCCCCCTGCAAGGGGGAGGCACCTCTAACCTCATGGCCGTTCTTGTTGTATGACCTCTGGAAGATGGAAAGGCAATATGGCTAGTATTTCTGTGGCCACAGTTAGCCCCACGGGTGGGGGGCAGGGTGCAGACTGTCAGCACAGGCCTGAGTGCTTGCTTTCCTCTATTCTGTCACTCAGAACTGACTATGCAGGCTTGTGACTTGGTGTGGACAGGAAGCAGGAGTTGTACTTTGCTCAGGGCTGGTGACCCTTCCTACCAAGGTCATGGAAATCAGGACGGTGGCTCCAAACAGCCAGCCTGGCCCAACAGTGCTGCTAGTCTGGCCTGACTGACTTTGTTCTCAGCACAGGCTGCTCTGGGATGGGAACAGTGAGAGGATTCACTCACTGTTGAGTGTGACCTTGGGGAGTAAGCAGGGAGAAGGCTCCCCTTCCCGCTGAGATCTGCTGAATAGAGGTTTCTTGGTTTCATTTGCAGGATCTCTTCAGTTCTTTCCCTCAGTTGTCTTAGGGATCAGAAGGCTTGCTCTTTTCTTCCACACCACTGTGGTTTTGTTCTCAAATTGACCACCAGGTGTGGACACCACTCCTTTGGGGCTGAGGGAAGGGTGTAGGAGCTGCACCAGGCTCAGCTGGCTGCCAGGTCTGAGCAGCATTCTGTTTCACTTCTTCACTTAAAACTTAACAGTCTTCCATCCTACAGCAAATGACACATTCCCAAGAATGCGGGACTTTCCTAGGCTAATGTTAAGGTGAGTCTCTGCAGAGACCTCATGGCTTCTTTAAAGTGGAATCCTATAGGTGTACAAAGCAGTTAGGATCCAGACACCTTATAAGGCACAGTGGCCATCACGAGGTGCAGTGGCTCCCTGGGGCCTTTGTTCTCCTCACTAGCACCAGCCCCACTTTGCCCATCATTTGCTGTGATGACCAATTGAGCCACTGCCTAAAGAGCAGTAGGTTTAGGTTTAACCTATTCATCTTTCCAGAGAATGTTCTCAGCTTAGAATGGGCATTCCTGTAGCCAGTGGGGTTGTGAGGGGGGAGGAGGCTGGGCACCAAATGCTTTTTTGGGAATGTCCTGTGGAAGTGGGGCATGACACAGCTCTGTGACGTTCAGGAGGACCTCACCCCAGACTAGGGGATGGAGTACAGTTATCATAAACAAAATACCCAATCAGATTGTCTTCCAGCATTGTTTCCCTAAGTCAGTGGTCATCTAGCCAAGGCTGATGGTGGCTGAGATGGGCCATATCATTGACTTCACTCCCGTTGAGGAGGAAGTGAGGGCTTGTTACCAATGTCACAGTCCTCCAGTGCCTTGGCAGAGATGTAAGTCACCCTATCAGCTTTCAGAGTGCTGATATGAATGTGCATGAATGATGCTTGAGGTTTTTTAAATTGATCTCAATTATTTAAACAATCTCATTCACCTGCATTAGATAACTGGATACACATATTTGCACTTAGTATATTTGTAATTAAATGTCAACATCACAATGTAAGATGAAATATGAGCCTGGATAAAGACTGAAGTCACCATGGTGTTTTTCCCCCCTTCTATTGTGTTCCTTTTTATTCATTTTCAGAATGCCAACTGAAACTTGGAGAGCTTGGATTAACCCAACCCACCTCTGGCAGGTATACTCAACATGCTATATAAAGTATAACATTCAATTTATTATTTCTTTCTCTAGAGAGTTTTCTTCGGTCCATTAAGACCCACTCAGCTTGCCATTAAGGAGGGGATCTGTGCTGACATGGGTGAGGCTGATGGCAGAGGCCAGGGGTGGTCACTTTCTACTCAGGGTGACACAGCCAGTGCTGACCCCAGAAATCACTTCTGGACAACACTGCCCCTACTCCCACCAACACCAGCTATTCTCAAAGTTGCTTTCCTTACAGTTTGATTTTTGTTTGTTTGTTTGTATTTTAGTACAGGGTCAATAGGGTCAGACCCATAGTGATTCGTCTGTGTTTAGTCTTCCAAGAGCTGGAATTACGAGCACGTGCCACCACGCCCAGTCTCAATCGCCATCTCAGCGCACCTCAGGGGTGGGGCTGGCGCAGCACACTGGGGATCGAACCCCAGCACTTTAATCTGCTGAGCTATTTGGCCAGCCCTTGGAAAATGTTTTTTTCTTAATTTAACAGTATGAGGTCACTTTTTACAAATGTGGGGCAGGAATCATCAGACAGGATGGTGAAAAAAGTCTCCTATTTTTTGGTCAGCACAGTGGTGATGAGAAACCATTTGCCTCAAGTCAGAATTTAATTCCTAGAAACAATAAGAACGACAGCTGCAATAACCTCATAGTACCCCTATTCCAAAGAATTATTAGTTTGTTTATTTATTTATTTATTTGGTACAGAGTCTCACTCTGCAGCTTAGACTTGCAGTGATCCTCTTGTATCAACCTCCCAAGTTCTGGAATGATAGGAGCGTACCGCCATGCCCAGTTTTGGTGGTCAGCTCATCAGGCCCGGGGTGGGGCTGAGCTCGCAGAGCATGTGGTATTGGGGATCGAACCTGAGTCAGTGCTCTTGCCAGGCAGACACCTAGACTGTTGTGCTATCTTCCTGGCCTGAAGTCAATTTTTTTAAAGTTCACACAGAGCCAGGAATCAGATTGAGGTCCAGATGTATTCCCAAACATTTTCATAAAATTAAGTATGCAGGAAGCTTCTTTCTGAAAATGAGAATCTATTTAGAAATGATTTTTGTTATCCACAGTGGATGAGTTAAGATGATGAAGCAACGTATCTCAAGTCCCGAAGGAAAATAGCTGTTATGGTTTGTATCTTAATGTCTCCCCAAAACCTCATGGCTCATAGAAGGGGTTTTATGGAGGCGGATAGATCTAGTGTGTGTGATTATGGATTCAGGGGTGTGCTGTGCATTGTTTCTCCTCCATGTGCCCTGGCCTTGGAGCCAGATGACTATGAAATGAATTCTTTACAAACTATGAGCTAAAAATGAACTTTTCCTTCTTTGTGAAGATGTCAGATATTTATGCCAGCAATGAGAAAAGTAACTAAGACAATGACTGTGAACCAGGATTTCTCTTCCTGATCAAACTATCAGTAAAGCCTGAGACCATGTTACGAACACCTCCGATGAGTACGGATTGGTGGTGCTACCAGCTCACATTCTTCATAGGCAGGCACTTTGTTTTATATTCAAGTGAAGTGAAAACACTGACGATGGCACTGGCTCTGGGATGAGAGAGCCAGTGCCAGAGAAATGGACTGGAAAGGCATCCAAGATGCTTCTTGAGGGGTTTCAGAGGACAGGAAGAGCTGGTTGAATGAAATGGACTCCGAGAGTTTGAAACACTTAGAAAAGGAAGTGAAGAGGGCAAAGTTTTAGCAAGTGAAAGACAGGGAAACTGTGAAACCAGTACAGGAGTGGTGGGTGTGACACTGTATACCTCATGTATCTAGGAAAAGGACATCTCATGAGCTTAGCAGGACCCTGTCAGCTCAGGGACCTTGCATATGAAGTGACTTGGCCTTCCCCTGAGAGAATATAGGACAACTCCTCTCTTGTAGCCCCCAAAGCATGATGCTTTGCCGTCTTTCTGTTCTGGCTCTTACCATCCCCTTAAATTCTCTGTAAACAGCCTCTCATGCTGATAGTGTGAGTGAATGCTTTACAATTGTTGGGCAGCCCTTTCTCTGATCAGGAGCCGGGCTCTACTTGGAATCAGCCTTCTTTTATTCTTTATTGATAAAGGTCCAGTTTAATTCACACTGATGAATTTCAACCATCACATTTTGCTGATTCAAGGAAACACAGATCTTAAAATAAGAAATTTGAACTGATGAAAGGAAAAATTACATCATAACTATTCAACGTACTGTCAATTTTAGAACAAAAAAAGTCAGCAGTATATGGGATTTAAAAAAATCTGGCACAGGGCACAAGAAACAGTTACCGTCAGTTACCTGAAATAATAGTTTACAGAGATGGGATGTTAAAATAGTGCTTTTTATTAGAAGGACAGCAGCACATACTTCCGTCCTCACTATAGGTATTCAGTAAGAAAGCGGAGAGATTTTTATTCCCAGGTAACCTCACTCACAGGCTTTTTATTCCCTCTTCGCTTGGGCCTCATTCCCGGGTCCCTTCGGTGCTCATCAGCACCTCTGTATCTGTCTGCGCTGTGGCTCCCTGTGTCCCCTCTTCTGTTCCGCTCTTTGCTGGGACTCCGCTGGGGCCGATTCCTTACCTGCTTGTGCTGGTAGCTCGTGGGACTCTGGTCCCGGCTGCTTCTCCTCTCCCAGCTCCGGCTTCCCCTGATCTCCTTTCCTGCGGCTCCTCCCCTCTCAGGGCTCCCTCTGCGGCTCCTTAACTTCGACTCAGAACCCCGCCGGCTGTGTTGGCTGCTGTTTTCTCCAGAACTCTCTCTTTTTACAATCCGAGGCATTTCCCCAGCAGTTTTCTTGTTACTGTGAAGGTTTGAGGGTTCTTCCTAAAGTTTTATCTTCTTAGACTTCTCTTTAGTAGCACTGTTGTTATTTCCTAAACACTTGCTTTTCTTCTTCTCCTTCTCCTTCTCCTTCTCCTTCTTCTTCTTCTTCTTCCTCCTCCTCCTCCTCCTTACTCCTCCTCCTCCTCCTCCTTCTTCTTCTTCTTCTCTATTTTCTTTGCTCTGCTGTCACTCTCACTGCTGCTTTCTGAAGTCTCTGAAGAGGAGGAAGAGGAAGAGGGTTACGAAGAGCAGGAGGAAGAGGAAGAGGGAGGAGATGAGGAGGAGGATTTGTGCTTATGCTTTTTATGTTTACTTTTGGTCTTGTGTATTTTTTCTGTCTGTTTTCTTTTTCTTATTTTTCTTTTCAAGTCTATCCAAGTTCCTGAGAAGTTTCTGTTTTTGTTTGGTTGTTAGTGACTTCAAGAATTCAACTTCTGGATCTTCTTCACCCTCACTTGCAACATACTCCTGTGATGGATCATTTGTGGTCAAGTTTCTCCCCAGCACGTTTCGTTTCAGTGCAAACCCACTGTTTCTCATCTCTGCTATTAGCTCATAGGTGTGCATCGATGGCCCTGAGCCATCAGTGGGAACTGAACTTGCATGGATTCCAGAAAGACACTCTCGATCTGCGTTGACGTGACTCCATTTATGACATTTAATGCACCTCACATTTCGAACCTGAATTACAAAAGGCTGGTCTCAGATGTTATATCATCTTTGGCATATTTTTCCCATGGAGCCCCCTTTTGCCATTCAAATTTGTATTCCATCTCTCCTTCTGTTTCTTCTTTCTCTTTGTTTTCTTTTTTAGCACCTGGTGGGGCCTCAAACATGAAATTAAGCCCATTCTTTACATGTTCATCTCCCATAAGCAATCTGTTATCATATGATTCTTGTTCTTTGAGATATTGCTGCATTAGTTCTTCTTGTTTCTTTGTATCATATGATATTTTCTGTTCTACCATCCATACCTTCTTGATATTGGGCTTGGAGGCAGGAGGAAAATCCTTTTTGCACATGAAGTTGGCGAAGGATTTTCCCATCTTGGAGTCTCTTCTGCTGAATGCAGCAACTAATCAGCCTTCTTCCGATGGTATAAGTGAACTGCACTTGTTGGGCAGTTCCGTTCTCCCATCAGGAGAGGGGACTCCACCTGACCTCAGCTTTCTATGTCATAACTTTCATCTTCATTTCTTCATCCTCTACTGTCCTCCCTTTGAAGTTCCAGGGCAAAACAGTACAACAAAGGAAGTGAATCCAAGCCCCTTTTTTTACTTGAAGTAAGAGCCAGTTGTTGATGGGATGGTTATAATGTTTGGAACCAGCCCCATGGACAAGGCACTGGAGTGTTCACTGGGAGGCTGCACGTTTGAAGGTCAGCTATTCCAGCTTATGCAATGGAGAAAGAAACGAGTGTGTATTACTAAAAGTTACAAAGAAACCAATAGGAAAACTAGAAGTGGTGGTGTACGTGACTGAGTGTAGCAGTGGATTATATATTATTACATGTTGAACATGTCAAAGCATGCAGCCATCGATAACTTTTTCATGCAGAGTCAAGTAATGATGATATGAACATATTTCTTAGATGGCAGAAGCTATCAGAAGAGCTAAGGAGCTCAGATTCCAGGGAGTCTTTCTCCTCACAATCCTGGTGCCACATTGGAGGGTGGAACTCATTCACTCTGTATTATTGAATAGAACTGTAACAGTTTTCATATGAAGGAGAAAAAAAAAAGCATGAAGAGAAGAAGCAGCAAAAGAACTCCTATCAGTTGCCCCAAGCTGGGGTTGTGGTAGGGTAGACTTATGTCCTATCTTTATGATAAGTTTGGCATCAGTCCGCATTCTGGTCTGGATTCGAAGCCCTTCCCGGCCACATACCCTAGCAGGCAGGCCATCTGCAGTTTTGTGGGGGCCTCTGGTGCCCTGGGCATAAGCACTGGCTCCTGTGTTAGCTCCTCCTGGGGGCACAAGATGCACATCTTGCCCTAGTTCCTAGATGCCCGAGGGAGCCTGCATAGTAGGTCCATCCAATCCACCCTTGCTGTGGATGAAGAAGCAGTGAAACCTGAAAGCCTATTTCTTATGCAAGCAGTGTGGCTCTCTCCCCTCAGAACATATCCACCAGCACATGCACTGATGAGCACTGTGACACACTGTCACACCCTCATGCTCACATGCACACACACTCTTTACACATCACACATACCTGTAGGGGAACTGTGTTTCTGGCATCGTGAGGTTCCTCAAGGACACAACCTCAGGGGACTTCTAGGTGCTCCAGGATCCCTCATCTAAGCAAGCTGGACACCAGGGCTCACATCTGCACATCGGTGATTAATGACCCTTGCAGTTCCAAACTTCAACACCGCAGAGAACACCCAGTGTCTTAGAGCAGAGGAACCTCGGGTCCTGTGTGGTTCTGCTCAGAGGCAACCTGTAAAGCAAAACACATCACAGGGGGAGGAGAGGATGACAGCAAAGACAAGGACCTCCACTCACAAGAAGAAAGGGAAAACAGATCGCTAAAATTAATTTCAGTCACATGTAAAAATGCCTTCCATAGAATCATTCTTTAATTGTGAATAGACAACTAAGCACCCCTATCCCCAGTTTAGCATCTATAAATAGTGCTGCATTTTGAGAAGTGTTAATTCACCCTCCTAAGGAATGAGAACTCACATGCTATTCAGAAAATACGGAATCCTAAAAGCCAGAAGTTATTATAGATGCTGGATAAAATACTTGATGATAGATAATGGATCAGAGTGTTAAGTGCCAAAGTCTTTGAGGAGGAAGTCACCAGGTTACCTCTTAGTTTAATTGGCCATGACGATCAGGTACAGAAGAGCTATTTACATCTTTAGTGAGAACCAAAGCTGGAACATTTCTACTATGATTGTACTCATGAAATATATAACCCACAGATCAGAAGCCTGGAGGTTAGCACATAAAGACTAAAGAGTGAGAAGAAACAACCCTTAGGGTGAAGAAAATCTTCTGCCTGTGAATTATATATATCAGTGTAACAGTCCAAAAGTGTACACCCTTAATTATTGTACTTTCATGGTAGTTGCTTAGCTGTTATATATGTTTAGCACATTGTTAGAATTTTATTTAAGATTTGGACCAGGTCTGCCATGCTGGCCCCACTCCCAGGGCATGCTGAGATGGCAATTGAGACTGGGCGTGGTGGCGCATGCCTATAATCCCAGCTCTTGGGAGGCTGTAAACAGGTGGATCACTATGAGTCTGATCTGGTAGTGAGACCCTGAGCACCCTGTAGACCCTTCCCCCACAAAAAAAAAAAAAAAAGATTTGGAAAAAGAACAGCACTGGAACAAATGAATATCCAGCTCTATTAAGTACTGGCATTTATTGCTGCACACATTGGAAAGGCCTTAGGGGACCTGGGGTGTCAGCCAGGGACCATGGGGGAGATGCAGACATTGGCTTTGAGCTTCAGGCACACTTGAGACCCAGCTGAGGGAGGCAGGCAGCAGAGGACAGCAGAGGGTCTTGGACATATCACCTGGTGGGACGTGGATTTGCACACGGTCATTTCTTCTGCTGTAACACACAGTGATTTCAGGTAACAAGAGTCAGTCTGGGTGCATGGATGAGGGAACTGTACCATATAAACTGCACCATAAAATTGGTGAACATTTGAGTCTGAGAAACTTCTGCACCCAGTCAGTGACTCAGTTTTGCTGGAGCATGATCTGTAACAAAATCCACCTCATCCAGTTCATGAAAGTCTGATTTTTGTTGCTGCGCCACCTGATGTCCAGATACTTGATGTCCAGACCTCCAGAGAGGCAGTGCAGGTCGACATCCCCACTGCTTGTGGAGCATCCAAACCTTCCGAGATCCGGCTTCCCTGGGCCTAGATGTGGTGACTTGGTTTGGCTCTTGGAGTTAGCAGAGTAACCTGGACAGATGCTAAGAATCCAGCATCTTTTTAAAATTTTTTTTTACTTTTTATTTTATTTTTGGAATCCAGCATCTTAAATCCTAGATGCTGAGCTAAGTTTCCTATGGCTGTCATAACAAATGACCACAAACTCTGTGGCTTTTCTGTTTTAACCCAGAAATGCATTCGGTGACAGTTCTGGAGGCCAGACTCAGAAGTGAGGCATCAGTGCTTTTTCTGAAGACTCAGAGATCGTCTCCCTGGCCTCTCCCAGCTTCTGCTGGCTGCATCCTCTGCCTGGCTGGGTCTGTGTCTCCCTGATCTCCTGATTTTCACCCCTCCTTCCCATGGCCTTCTTGCTTCCGTAGCTGCCTTTTCTTCTCCATTTTATTTTTATGTATTTTTCTTGTGGTGCTGAGGAGCAAATCTTGTATGCAAGCAAAAGCTCTCCGCTGAGCATCATGACTGGCATGAGTGTGGGTGGGGCACAGAGAGGCACAGAGACAGAGGCACATCTGGGCCATCTGCAGGAAGCAGCCAATTCCTCCTCGAGGGGGGGGGCTCCTCCTTTCTCCATACCCTGTGCCTGGGCCTCTCAGCTGCCCCAACCTATGCTTGCTGGTGGATGGCCTTGTCTGTCCCTCTTCTGGGGGCTGCAGACCTCCTGGGCCCCATTGTTGACCTTGGATAGCTCTCTCTGCTTGGCTATTTTTGTATGTCTCATGTGGTAGATTATTGGTGGCTTCTGCGTCAGGTGTCTCCTAAATTCCTCCCAGCTTAACAGTCCCATCAAACACTGGGTCAGGCACTCAGCTGCCCACTGGGCCTTTTCGCTAGACTTCCCATGAGCACCATGGTCTCCATGCTGCTATCAGGTGTCACACCTCTCACACTGGCTCTGCATTCAACCTCCCCCATTCCCCATCGTAGGGCCTGAGCTCCAGCCAATGAGATCCCTTGCTGCCCCAGATTATGACCCACCTCTACACCTGCTTGGCTTTCAGTGTTTCTGGCTTCATAGCAAACGTGGTTGGAGTTTTGTGTGTCAACCTGGCCAGGACATGATATCCATCTATTTGGTTAAATGCTATTCTGGATGCTTCTAGAAAGCAGTACTTTTTAGATAAGCTTAAATAGTAAAGTCCTGCTGTCCCGAGTAGAGCAGAATCTCTGTCTTAATAGAGGTGGGCTTCATCCGGTCTGTGGAAAGGCTGAGGAAGGAAAGACCTGAAGCTTCCATAAAGAGCAGAGACTTCTGCGTTCACTCTGGTGCTGCAAAGACAGCTCTTTCCTGAATTTGCAGCCTGTCCTGCAGATGTGAACTTCACGCACAGCAGACACACACACACACACACACACACACACACACACACACACTCATTTGCTCTGATTCTCTGGAGCCCCTCTTGCACTGTGTATAAATAGGGCATTACAGGGAGGTAGGGGCAGCACCCTCTAATCAAATCCATTCCTACTTATTAAGAGAGATGTGTAAATAATGTAATTATATGAAATAAGATGACAAGCAGCTTCTAATCAGGTCATGTCCCGCTCTGTACTGAAGGAGCAGCCAGGACTTGGGGATATGCATGAGGGAAAGCAGCCTGGGCTCCTGGCTCCTGGGGTCCTTTGGCCATCCTGCCACATGGCAAAGGCACGATGGCTGGGCTCTGTGCCTTAGTTATCCACATGGCAAGAGGTGATTGGCAGTGGTCTCAAGCATTTGTGTCCCTGCTCTGTCCTCTGCAGCCCTGGACTCCCCAGCAGGTCATCCCCCAAATCTACCCAAAGGCCTGTTAGCTGAGGAGTCGGGGTGCTATGTGTGCCTACAGACCTTAAGAGTCCCACTTCAGCAGGGAGACTGTGTCATGCATTCTCTAGCCTGGGACATTTCCCCTGTGACTTTCTCCACTGAGTGGGTCTCAAGTACAACCTGGGAAAGCAGAGGTGAGTTTTTCAAACCTGGGGGACTGGTCAGGGCAAGGGACTCCAGAGAGTCAGTAGCACTGGAACAGTGCCTGGGTTATCATCCCCATGGGAGGAGATGGGCCAAACAAACCTCCCTGCCTTCTTCCCTCCCTTCCGGCCTCCCTCCCTTTCTCCTTCCCTTCCTCCTTTCAACCTTGCCTCCTGCCCTCACACCCTGTCTCCCTCAGTCCCTCCCTTCTTCCCTTGCATTCAGAGGCTATAATTATGGATTTAGAGGGGACCCCTGCATGTAAAGCAGAGCCATCTGTCCTTCATGCCTCTCCAGCTCAAAGGACTGTGGGTCAGCAGGTCTGCAGCTATGTATCTCAAAAGGCCTTAGGGTTCACTGTCATGGTGCAGGACCATCTCTTGGGGTTCAGCATCCCTAGGGGCCCACTTTTCACAGTTCTGTAGTGTTCCTGTGGTGATCACAAGAGTTTTCCAAGGAAACTGTGAGCTCTAGCACTGTGAACTCTAGGGCATATTGTAGGTATGACGAGGTTGCTTGTCAGCTGGACCTGGAGACAGGAAGGTGATTTGGGATGATCCAAGGGCTTGATCCCAAGTCTTTTTTTTTTTTTTTGTGAAACCTGGGATTGAACTTAGGACCCTGTGCTTACCAGGCAAGCACTTATTCTACTGAGCTATCTCCCCAGCCACTTGAAAGAGAGATGCAGGAAGGACAAATCTGGAGAAAGGGGCAAGGCCAGAAGCAGAGGTCAGTGTGATGCAAATCTAGGAGAAGTGGGGCCATAAGACAGGGATGAAGACAGAGACAAAGCCCAGGGGCACACAGCTCTGCCCACGCCTGGACTCCAGCCCCACACCTGGACTTCAGCTCCCCTCAGGCTTCTGACCTTCAGGACAAGAGAGAACTAAGTCTGTGTTGCTCTGAGCTGCTGTGTGTTGTAGTTTGCTATAGTGGCAACAGGCTAAAATAGTCCCCAAAAGATGCCTGTCCCTTTTTGCATTCCCAAACAAGGCCAGTGTTGGTGGCAGGCCTTCCAATGTCACTTCATTCTCATCGAGAGCATCAGGAAGTGAGAGACTATAGGCATCTAGCCTCCCATGCTGCCCTTCATTCTTACATATTTTATTTTTGCAGTGCTGGAGAAGAATCCCCAGCCCTGCCAAACCCTCTGCCACTGTGCCACACCACAGCCCTCCTCAGGGGCTCAAAGTGGCTCCATATCCACAGGATCCCCAGGTGTTGTTTATTCCTGTTTGCGGTGTCCTGAACAAAGGGCTGAGCAGGACACTGAAAAGAGAAACAAGAGTGAACTTTATCGAAAGAAAAGACACCCAGAAAGTAACCAAGTAGAAGAGCTCAGGGTGCAACAGGGCCAGGCCCTGGGTCCCTGAGGCTCCTGGGATTATGGGGTGAACTCCAGCTGGGGGTGGCAGGAGTTGTGGCTCTAAGGGGAACCTCTCACCCATAGGACAGGGAGCTTTTGATCAAGCCAGAGCTTTAGGAGAAGTGTTTTGGCATCCAAAGCCATATCCACCAGGTAAATGAGGCAGCCTGCACAAACCCGGCCCTCTGGGGTTTGTGCTGCCTGGGGTCCTGGGACACTCAGGGACTTTGATCCACTGGTTTTCTGATATTTGGATGGAAGCATCCTTGCTCTGTCTGATTATTTCTGGGCTCTTGTCCCCCAGGTTTCTACTGTCTTTTTTCTCCAACTCCATCCTCTGCCTTGCAGCAGCTTCCGGGGGCATCTCACAGCAAAGTGCTGGGTTTGCAGGTCTTGCAGGAGGAGAGACTACAGGACAGATTGCATTATGATGTAATGACAGGCATTACAAGTGGCCAGTGCTCAAGGCAGGCCTCCTTGTGACAGCGCTTCACAGGCATCTCTACCAAGACTAGTCTCTTTAATTTTTGTTTGTTTATTTTCATTTTTTTTACATAGCACCTCATTATGTAGTCCCAGATGGCCTTGGATTCATGGGAGTCCTTCTGCCTCAGCCTGAGTGCTGGGATGACAGGCAGGCACTTATTATTTTTTTTCACAACTCCTGGTCCTAGGAAGGGCCTGTGAGAAAGCATTGCTCAGATCCCTGACAGGGTGGATGAGGCCGTGGGCCTCCAGGCTCTCCTAGGATGCCTACTGCATTCTTCCCCCATTGGCTCAGCCCAGCCAAGGGCTTCCTGACTCTAGGACACTGAGTCTGGGAGTCTGGGACACATGGTCCTGCTCCTCCTTACAACCACTCTGTGGCCTCAGATCCCCCTGGCTCCCCTCCCTCTCTCTTCCCTTTCCTACTCCTTGGCCTGGCCAGCACGCCCACCTTGCCGTGTTCCCAGGCTCCGCTCATTCCTGCTCCACACTCTCCCACCTGGATTTCTTCTGAGGAATGTTCTTGCTATTTAACTACCCTTATTATTTACTCTGTAATTATCACTTCATTATTTATTATATTTATAATTGCTCTCTCACATTTCATAATTTCACATTTCATGAGTACTGTCTATCGCACTGGGTCTGCTTCTCTGAGCCCCACGCCAACACAGCCGCAGCCCTGTCCTGGGAGGTGAAGTGTGACACCCAGTTCTCCTGTCCTGGGCATTCACAGCCATGCCCCGCTGAGCGTCCTTCTTCCACTTAAGCACATTTCTACTCGGCTTCCTGGTCGCTGTGCTTTCGGCTGGGAGTCTCACTGGAGAGCTTCCAGGTCGCCTGTCTCCTCCAGTCAGAACAGGAGCAGGTGCCCAGCCCCACGTGTCCGCGGCTCTGCAGACCAAGCCTCTGTGCCTCAGATCCTTGGATCTACACAGCGGGCACAGCTCATCTGAGCCAGCTCATTTCTCTACCTCATGCTCAGAGCAAGCTTCAACTTAGCACAGTGTCAGTGACTTTTGCAAAGGGCCACGAAAAATCAGGACTTAGGCAGCGTGCTAACTCCCTCAGGAGGACACAAACTGCTGCGATATCAAAAAAGTTTGTCTTCCTGTGCTCGTATAGGTCAGGTGCAAAAGCACATGGCGTTCTTCTTCTCCCTGTAATGCTGCCCTATCTTTCCTTCTGCCTGACGAAAGTCAACTGCACATCTTCTTTGCTGACAGGCCCCAGGCGGATCTGCAGGCCCCGTAGCGCAGTCTCTTCTTTCTGTTCTTCAGATCTCGCCTGCACCACACACTCTCTGCACAATTCCAGTTAGAGCTATGATTATTATTCAGAAAGAAGGAAAACAAGAGAGAAACCTTCCTCTTTCTCAGTGCCTGTTGGTATTAAAGTCTGGCATGGCTTTTATTTTTCAGCGTGCAAGTTGTGTACTCTTATTGCTATGTGAATCTCGTGGCATGACACAGAAACCTGATTTACTGGAACACGTGTGTGCTGGTGTGGCACCCAGGAGGAGGAACAACACGATCACCTTTATCAGCTAGCTTTATTCTGCCTTCGAATTCTGTGCTCAGCAGAACCTCTTGGCTTGTGTTTGACCATCTATGGTATGGAGCAGTAACTTCCTCTTAGAGTTCTGAAACGTAAGTGAGCTCATGCATATACTAGGCTGCAAAATGCAGAGCTGTCTTTGTGTGGCCTGGGCACCATCACCTTCACCATCGGGGCAGCAGTGTCACAAATCTTCTCTTCTGCGTGGACCTCAAATCTGCTGAAAATCCACAAAACCAAAAGCAGAAACCAGCTGCTTCACATTCTTGCTAGGGGAGCTGCATTTAAAAAAAAAAATCTTCAGCTGAATCTGTTTCTTATGATAAATCAGTGTAAATGGCAAAAATGTTCCCAATGACATCACTAAGGGCTTTGAGTGGAGAGGGAGTAATAATTATGGGAATGAAAACAAAGAATAAAAACAGTGTTTCTGAATCCAAGGTCACTTGGCATCAGGAGCACGGAAATTTCCAGGGGCAGCTGCTGTAGACCTCAGCAAGGACAGCCCGCAACTCTTTGGCATGCACTGTCCTAGCAAGCATGCCTGCTGGCTTGATGGGATTCCCCAGCCTAATTTAGTTTCATCTGGAGCCCGGAGTGTGCAGATTTTGCATTTCCTACAAATAAGCCAACAGAGTTGAGGATGCTACCTGAAGGGAAAGTACCCATGACTGTCATTTAGGGGTGGAAAGAAGCATATCAACGCAGAACCCCATGGGCTTGGAAACTCCATTTTCAGCAGATGGGAGCAGCAATAGGGACCAGAACTCCAGACCACCAGGAGACATATGTCTTAGAAATAAATACCCTAGAGGGCCGGCCAGGTAGCTCAGGTAGACACAGGGGCCGGGGGTGGGGGAGGTGGGGGGATGGGGAGGGTTGATCCCAAGCCTGTTGTGCCAGCCCTGCCCCTGGGGCACGCTGAGACAGTGACACATGCCTGTAATCCCTGTGCTTGAGAAGGTGGAAAAACAGGAAGGATTGCTACCGAGTCTGATCTGTGAAGTGAGGCCCAGTAAACCCTCTACTTTTTAAACACATTAAAGAGAGAGAGAGAGAAAGAGAGAGAGAGAGATGCTCTAAACTTTGTCAGCCTCTGAGTACCTCAGAGGTTTGGCTTTGGCTGTTTTTAGAATCTAGACTTTAAAACTTCTGATCTTATTCTAACCACTGTCAACAAAAGGGGGACAGGAAATGCTTGTGGACAAGAACATGGAGCTTGTGAGTCATCACACAAAAATGTAAGGCCTACAAGCTCAGCTCTCTGCCACGACTCCGTCCTGAGCTCAGCCTCCTGTGGTCACCCAGGATAGCCTGGTGACTGCACAGGGTGTGAAGGCTGTTATGGCTGTCATGTCCTCCCCGAAAGATGTGCTGGATCCTAACTTCCTGTACCTCAGAACTGATCTTATTTGGAGAGATTCTGCATCTGCAGAATCTAATCCAGTAAGAAGGACATTTTCAGGGTGGGCTTTGACCCAGTGTGACTGCTGTCTGTGAACAACAGGGACATTTGTGCAAAAGAATTCCAGGGGCAGATGCAGGCATAGGTTGACTGACTTGTTTACAAGCTGAGGAGCCAGCTTCTATAAAGCTTCCAGACCTGGTGACCAGGCATGGGACACTTTCTCTCTAAACTTTGGAAGAAACCAACCCACAGACACTTTGCTCTCAGGCCTCAGCCTCCACATCTGGGGGACAATAAATGTCATGGTCAAGTTTTCTAATCTGTAGCATTTGTTACAGAGCCCTACAGAATGGATCCAGAGAATCCCACAATAGTGAATGCTAGGTGACCATAACCAAGTGTGACAGCAAGGACAAGGGATAGCAGCTGGGAGAGCATCTCTGTGTTTGTTTCTCCAAAGCTGCTCTGAGAATCTAGCTGTATCACAGGCTCTAATGTATGTGCACTGAAAATAGCAAAAACAGCCTACTAAGTGTGAGGGGCACAACAGATGGGGTCATGAGATAAAACTTCAGAAGTACTGTTTTCTATAAATAATCTGTTGTTGCCAGGCTCTTGGCCATGGAAGAGTGATTCTCAAGAAAGTTACAGCTATAGTAGGAGGGTGGGCAGCCTCTGCTTTCTTTCTTCAGTTTTCTTTTCCTTAGCCTTTAGACAATCAAATGCTATTTGCTGAACTAGGTTATATATGTTTTGGACTCTATGATTTAGGGAAGATTAGATTGTGTCTTCAAAATGCTTAAAATCTAGAAGGAAAGCTGAGTGTCTTTGTTTTCTGTTGCTATAACAAAATATTTGAGGCTGGGATCTTATAAAGTAAAGAGGTTTGAGTGGTTCATGACCGGCAGCAGGAGGGTCCAAACACAGCAGAGCCTCCTGGGTGCAGCACAACACAGTGAATGGGTAGAAAGGGCGTGGGCCGTGTGCAAAAGGGAAAGGGAAGCCATGTGTGAAAACAGAAGCAAGAAACCTGGCAGGGATGGGCTGGATATTTTTGTTTATAGCAGCCTGCCTTTGAAGAATTAACCTACTCCTAGCACAGCTGGCTCACTGTCTTAGTCACTATCCTCACTGCTGGGACAACTCACCACCTACAGCCTGAAGGAACAGAGCTTTATTTTGGCTCGTGACTTACAGTGGTTCCAGTCCATGATTAGCCAGTTCCTAGGCCGGGCAGCCTGGCACAGGGGGAGTGGAGGAGCGCTGCTCACCAAGGTGTCTGGAGAGCAGAGAGAGAAGGGAGGAGGCTGGGAAAGCTAAGTGCTGCTGTTACTGGCAGTCTCTTCTCTGCCCTACAGGACTGAGAAGCCAGCAGTGAAGAACTTAGCTCCTTCATGACTTCAAAGTCAATGTTTCTAAAGTATTATAAGACTGAGGTCCTTGAGCAACATTTAATAGCTATCTGTTATTATGTCTAGGAGATTTTTTTCTAAGTTTTTTCAGATTTTTTTTGAAAAAGTTATGAATATAGTTAAATTTTATCAAGTATCTCTTTTTAAAAATCTGCCTGAGATTTTTTTTCCTGTACTTTCAATAGGCTTAGTGAGATGGATAGTTCTTATGATGTTGAATCATTCCTTTTATCTTAAGAAAATTCCAGCGGATCACAATGGGTATCGTCCCCCGTGACGAGTGACAGTGATATTTTGTAAGAATGACTTTGCAGCAAGATCTTCCATCTAGCTCACTCCTCCCGAAGTATGGCTTCTTACTTCTTCCTTTTGAGAAGGTGGATGGGAAAGCTAGAATCCACGAGATTTGGGGTGTGCAATGGCTGTGGCCATCAGAGGTGGGGCTGCTTCTGGTGCTTGTCTGGAGCTGTGTGCTCTTGGATTCCAGCCATCATGAGGTCAGGAAATCCCCAGGTCCTGCTGAGACTCACATGGAGGAGCTCCGTGGTCTACAGCCACAGCTGGGACACAGCAGCCACGTGGCAGCCAGTGGGGCACCATCCTGAAAGCTGATTCTTCCGTCCTCTGTGAGGCTACTTCTGGTAGTTCAGAGCAGAGTGCTGCAGCTGCTGCCCTCAGCTAACATCACAGCCTTGTAGGCAAAGTAAGAAATGGAAGTCAGCTTAAGCCACTAGGTGTGGAGATGTTTGTATAACTGACACATGGTAACTGATTTTTTTGCTGACATTTTACTATTTTTGCATCTACCTCCAGAAGGAAAAGCCACTAACATTTTTCTACTGTCCTTGAAGTTTGATTTTCATATCAAAGCCATAGCATGCTTTCAAATATAGATAGGATGTGTTCTTATTTTTATTTTTTTTCTAGTCTCTGAGTTTGAAATTTTTGTTTTTTAATGTTTGATTTAAAAAAAAACCCTTTGTATAAAAAGTGTTAGGCCTTATGAATTTTTGCTCACTGGGAAGTTATGGAAAGGATGGTTTCTATTCTAATTCCCTTAGTTAATTTAATTTTTGGATTTTCTCAGAAAATTCTTCATATCCTTCATGCTTTCAAAATTGCAAACATCCACACAAGTTTTGCTGTGACTAAGTTGGGTCTCCTCACTTGCCAATAAGCATTTTTTTCCCCTCTGGTTCCTTGCTCAGCTTTACCTTAGAGTTCACCTTTCTAGTTTCTAATGTCAACCGAAAAAGACCAAAAGACTACTTTCCATTTTTGTTAATGCGTCTTTCTTCCCCAGGTACTGAAGATTGAACATAAGATTACGTGCCTCATTCTACCATCTAACTCAATCTGTCTATCTGTCTATCTATCTAGCTGTCTATCTGTCTGCCTATCTCTGTCTATCTGTCTATCTATCATCTATCTATCTATCTATCTATCTATCTATCTATCTATCTATCTATCTATCTATCTATCTATCTATCTATCTATCTATCTATCTATCTATCTATCTATCTATCTATCTATCTATCTATCATCTATCTCTATGTATCTATCTGTCCAGGCTGGGCTCTAATTTACAGTCCTCCTGCCTCAGATACTACCTGGCTCATGGCCATCAATAAATATTCGGAGTGTGCGACTTCTTTTTTCTTTTACTTAAAAAATTAACCTGTAGTTTACTAATTCCCAGCTGTATGCGGTCGGAGATCACAGAACAGACCCTGCAACCCACCCTCACAGCCTCAAGCCCCCCCCACTCCCCGCCCACTCCCCGCCCCTTGCGCTCGCCCCGCCCCCGACGGTCGTCTGTCACAGACGGAAGCGGAAGTGGTCCTGGCCCGGGCGGAAGTAGGAAGCGGGTGAGCGGCGAGGGGCTGGCATTTTTCTGGACGCGGCTGCGGAGCTGTGTTGTCGCCGGGCAGATGGCGGAGAAGTTTGACCACCTGGAGGAGCACCTGGAGAAGTTCGTGGAGAACATCCGGCAGCTCGGCATCATCGTCAGCGACTTCCAGCCCAGCAGCCAGACCGGGCTCAACCAGAAGCTGTGAGTGGCGGGCGCCGGGCGGCCGGCCCCTCTTGGCCCGGTCCGGGCTTCCTGCGCTGCCGCCCGCCGCCCCTATGCCGCGCTGGCACCTGTTCCGAGGCTCCTCGGGGACGTAGTCGCGGGCTGACGGCGGTTCAGACGCCTGGTCCTGGAGGTGGAGCGGCGCCACCTCTGCAGGCTGCGTCCCGCGCTCTTGGAGCCCGGGGCGCCCCTCCCTAGCCTCGGCCCTGTCCGCACCTGCCTGGGGCTGGGAGGGAGTGGACGACCGCGCAGGAGCTCCGGGCTGTGGGCTGGCGCCTTCTTGCTCGGGGCTGGCCCTGCTGGTAGGCCCTGGATTGGGGAAGTCAGCAGGTGTAGAGGACTGCCCAGAAAAACGGTGTGCGTTAAAAATGTTAAAAAGCTTTATTACAGTAAAAGACACATTGCCTTAAATCCTCGGAATACTGCCTCTCGCTTCTAACACTCGTCCCAATGCTCCTGCCACTTTCTGAAGCAGTTCAGATTTTCAAAAAGGAGAAAAATGTATTTACTGATTCCACCCAGTTACAGAATGCTCTGGAGACAGACTCCCCACTTTTCATGAGCTGATGATAGTTGCATCTAGGGCTGCAGCTGCGCTCAGCAATGCGATAGGAATGGGCTGCTGGGTGATCTCACAAGGCCAGGGAGGCAGCTAAAGTTGAGCCGGGCAGGATATTTCTCTTCTGCCGGGCGTGCAGCTGGTGTTGAAGCAGAAGCCTGCTGCCTCACTGGACCCTGTTCAAAGTCACTGCAGGATCGGGTTCATGAATCAGAGGTTCCGACGATTTTCATTGCAGAGCCCAAAAGTAACCCATCCCCCATATTGGCAGTCTCTAGTTTAGGAGGAAAATCGAATGCAGGAGCTGTTTGTCACGCGCCACCTTTGTGAGTCGTGTGCCACCCTTGCAGATGTTGTAAGGGCACTGGTGTGGTCAGGAGGTGGCCCAGTGAGGGTGTGTATGCTGCCATCTGAACTAACCAACGCCCCGTTTTTGCCTTTCACCCAGGAACTTCATCGTCACTGGGTTACAGGACATTGATAAGTGCAGACAGCAGCTTCACGACATTACTGTCCCGTTAGAAGTGTTTGAGTAAGTATCTCTCTTGTTGATGTGGAGTGGAGTGCTCACTGTGTGTAGGGGACACAGCTGGGGCAGTGGTGGCCGACCTGAGGCACGGGTGCTTTTTTTTTTAGGGCTCAAGATGTGCATGCATGAGTTTTTTCCCTAACACCTTGATATTCAGGTTTAATTGCAGTATTGGAACTTGGGGATAAATAAGTGGGTTTTGGGCTGCAGTATGGGCACTTGTCTCTAAAAGGTTCATTCCCACCAGCCTAAGTGCTGGGCATTTTCCGGTGGGAAAAACAGACTAAAATACTTGCCTTTCTGAAACTCAGTGAACTAGTAATAATGACATCAAAAAATGAAGCTAACAAAAATTGTCATAACATTGTATTGTTGCTAAAATATCACATACAAATAAAAGTTAATTAAACGTGTGTAAAGCACCATAGGGTTTCAAGTCCTGTGAAAAAGCATTTAAGCTAAAGAACAATTGTGTAGCTTTCCTTTTCCTTGAGAGGTAAAAAGTTGAATTTAGGCTATGTTATAAATTCTAAAAAGGATGTGATCGCTAGATATCACCTGGGAAGCATGTGGCATGATGCAGAGAGGGTGTTGCTGGGTGGGAGAGAGGTCCAAGTGCACGCGCCTTGGGCAGGCTCCACAGTGCTTCCTTCTGGAGGGCCTTGACCCTGTCGCTGCGTCGGCCCAGGACATCTGCGGGCAGTGAATGTCTGGGTTTCATTATCTCACTGTTGTGGCCATTTTGTGGTTTCCTGGTGAATAGACTGAGGAGTAATTGCATTGGCCTGTCCAGCTACTCTGGGGCACTTAAGGCTGAAGCCTGGGACTCACCCCAGCTCTGGTTGTTTCTACTGTGCGGCACAGCCTTGTCCTCTTGCTCCAAGTGCGAGGACCTTCCAGTGTGCCTTGCAGTGAGACTTGTGTTGGAATTTCTTGCACATACAGGGAAAGCTGTGGTGGTATTCCACGCTGAAAGGCAGAGGTGCAAGCTCTGTTAGAACACGGCCCTGCTGATCACGGAGGCGGAGTACACAGGCTGTCCTGTTCATGGTCTCTCCTGCTCCCATTGCCTACTGACACTACTTTGCTCCCTGTTCATTCTCCATCAGTGCCACTGAGGCCTGCACCACACAGCTGGCACCCCCACGGGTGGGCACAGAGGTGTGGCACATGTAGCACCATTCTGGGCTCTCAGGCCACAGCAGAGCAGAAAGGGTTTTTTCCTTGTGCTGCTCTGCCATGACTGCATGGGGTGGGCACAGGGGCAAGAGAGCCCTGGGAGCTCAGGTGTGCTGTAGTGGGCTGGGTGGAAGGGGATTGAAGGCAGGGATGGCACAGGGCCCAAGGGCAGCGTGGGGTCAGGGGAGTGAGGGAAGGTTGATCTGGGGTCTTGGCTATAGGCCCTGGGTAGTATGTGCTGGTTTATCTGTACACTGCCTGGTGGTGTGGGCACAGAGGATGTGCTGGGTCCCCAGTGGCCTTAGCATGGAGACTGAAGTAAAGATAGAAATATAGCTAGGCCCTCCCTCAGTCCTTGGGCTGGTGCGGGCAGAGGAGGGGCTGCCTTTGATCTGCGGGAGTCTGCCTGGTGTAAGGACCTTGCTGTTTATCAGGATGTAGCACGGATGTGCACACTCAGCATGAGCTTGTCTAGTATTTCTTTTTTGAAAAATGGTTGGATTTTGTTTATTTATTATGTATTTAGGGGCTGGGGAGATGGCTCAGTGGAATAAGCGCTTCCCTGGCAAGCTCAAGGGCCTGAGTTCAATCACTGGTTCCTCAAAAAAAAAAAAAAAAGAATATATTATGTATTTAGTACAGTGTCTACAGGGTCTCACTGTGTCAATCAGACTCTAGGGATCCTCCTGTTTTCAGCTTCCTAAGTGCTGGGATTACAGCCGCGCCACCATGCCTAGTGCCAGTCACATCTCAGCCTGTCCCAGGGTGGGGCTGACAGGGCAGTCTCGGGACCTAAATGTGGCCGCTGCACTCTGCCTCAGCAGGTGCTTTAGTCTGCTGAGCTCTCTGGCCAGCCTATAGATTTTATTTTAGATTTAAAAATAATTTTATGGGCTGGAGAGATCTCTCAGAATAAGTGCTTCCCTGGCAAGCGCAAAGTTCAATCCCCAGTTCCACAAACAAAAAAACAAACCCACAATTTTGTTTCTTTCTTTTCTAAACATTAAAATAAAGTGGAATTTTTTTTAAAGATGTTTATTTTTGCTATCAGTCTTGAAGAGCAACTTTTATACCATTACAGTAATGGTATAAAAGGTAGTATTAACCTAGAGTCGTTAGGTATTTTTTTGTCGTAGTTTTAAGTAGATAGGACTTAGGGTAAGTGGTATGTTTTTTTAAGAAACGTCTCTATAATGAATAATTCAATTCAGCTAAATGATAGAGACTTCCTTATAGGAATGGGCAGGTGCCTGTCTGTAAAATGTGGGTATTGATGTAGGTGGTCTGGTTCATGGAATCTTTAGTAGGATAATGGTGATGTTTCTGGGAGAGGTGTTGAAAACATCAGGGACCAGTCTTGTACCATTTTGAAACAATGAGAGATAATCTTATGTTTCAGCTACTTAGTATATTTAGTAAAAAGCAATACTGAACATGTTAATTGAGCTATTGCCTGTTTCTAGGTACATCGATCAAGGTCGGAACCCCCAGCTGTACACCAAAGAGTGCCTGGAGAGAGCTCTAGCCAAAAATGAGCAAGTTAAAGGCAAAATCGACACCATGAAGGTGAGCCCGCTAAGGGACCAGTGCAGTCAGTGTGGACACACACAGAGGTCTCCCCCTGGACTGCTGCTCTGCCCTGTTTGTAGAGCACACACTGTTTCCTAACATGTCATGTGTGTAAGTGAATTGTCTCGCTGTTGAGAAGGTCCAGGTCCATTTTGGCGGTTGTAGTCACCTCTGGCTAAGTGTGGCTCTTTTCAGTTAAGACTGTAAGGTGGGCTTTGCCGTGTGATAGCATGCTTGCTCCCTGCTTCCTTCTGCACTGGTTGTACCAACGGCCTCTCCTGTGTTCATGGCCTTTCGCTTTACTTAGAGGGTTCGTGAGTATTTACTTTCCTATCTTTATCCAGTTGTTGTCTAACTCCTGACCTCCAGACTTCTCATGTTCCTTACTATCATGAGACTCTACAGAGAGAGGTTTCTTTTTGCCTTGGTGGCATTTATTTAGAAAAGATCTCTCCATCTTGAACATACATATGCAATTTCAGTTATGTACGTTGACTGGTCTGAGGCTTCTTGTGCTGTTTTATTTGGCGTTTCTGGCCTTGCATTGTGTGGCCCATGTGCCCCATACAGGCCGCTCTGCTTGGTCTGGCCCCAGTACACTCTGCCCTGTGCCATGCTTCCCCCTGCTGCTTCTGCCCCCTGTGCTGTGTCCCGTCTGGAGCTCTCTGTCCATGTGCACCATGCCCCTCTCCTCAGGCTCGCTGCCTCCGATCACACTGGCCTGGGCCCTCAGTGCTGTCCTTTTTGCTCCTGTCCTCTCTCTGCCTGTGGGTTCAGCTCCAGGCCCAGGCATCCGCTGTTGTGTTCCCAAGTCTGTGCAGTGTGGCCCTGGGGCAAGCCCAGCATGCATGCGTGGCATGAAGTGAGTCCCAGAGAAGCCTCAGGCACCGTGGGGAGAGGAGTGAAGGGTGGGCCCCTGAGGCTGCAGTGACCACTGTGGGGCAGGTCCATCTGGGTGCTCTACGAGCTGTTTACAGGCTGTTCGCGTGCAGTGAATTTGATGTGGTTCCTGTGACTGCTTCATTAAGTGTGATTTGAAATTGCTTTTATGTGCTCCGTGTGTAGAAGCCGTACTGCCTGTGTGGCTGGCTTGCAAGGGTGCTTGTTTTCCGGGCAGGCGGCAGAAGTGGTGCAGGCGTGCTCCTCGGGTGGCGGCAGTGCCCCGTGCTGTGGCTGCGCATGCGCTTCCGTGCCTGTCCCCCAGCCCGGCACATGTGAGGCGAGCGGGCGCATCTGGAGAGGAGGGCGCCTAGTTTTCGTTGTTCTGTGGGACGGGCTCCCCTGAATTTTGAAGGCTCTTTGAGGAGTATGGTGGGTCTGAAATGTGAACGTTTTGATGGTGCATATTTTTCTTTTTAGAAATTTAAAAGCCTGTTGATTCAAGAGCTTTCTAAAGTTTTTCCGGAAGACATGGCGAAGTACCGAAGCATCCGGGGGGAGGATCACGCGCCATCCTAAGTGTGCGAGACCTCAGATCCCTGTGAATTCCCGGGATGAAGCCAGCAGGGCCAGTGACTGTCAGCACTAACCCTCTGTGCCCACAGGACCTGGCCTGGGACTGTTCCAGTCTGACCCAGTGGGTGGCTGAGCTGGAGGAGGCAAGGAGCTCTGACCCCAGACGGGAGGTCCCGGGTCCTGGGGAGACGGGCACATGGAACAGTCGTGGAAATGCTCAATATGATTGATCAGTTGAAAGCTTAAAAAATTCCTTGAATTTTTATATGTATTCTTTCTGTTCCATTCTACTGAGGCATTAGAAAACTAATAAACTGATTTTGTATTTTACAGACTGTGTACTGTATTTTTGCAATTTCACTTAGTTGTGTGTAAAGTCTTTTAAGTGTTTACAGAGCTTATTCCATGTAATTGTCATTTTTACAAGATAGTACAGCATATATAATTTATTATTTATCCAAAGTATTAGTAATATTTATGACTTTCTTTTTTATACAGGCTTTTGAGAAGGAAAAGCTAGTGCAAAATGGAGCGTTTTTCCTGCATCTCTTTGGAGGGCCTGAGAAGTACTGAGGAACATGGTATCTGTTGCCATAGGCTCTTGGGCAGAAGACGCCCACAGGCTGCCGCATCACAGCTTCAGGGGACGCCGGGCACAGGGGAGCAGTGACCTGTAGCACCTGCCTGGGCCTGGGTTGCAGAGCTGCCCTCAGGCCAGCCCCATGGAGTCCTGCCCCAGGTTCTTTGGAGGGCGGAGC
Source organism: Ctenomys sociabilis (assembly GCA_004027165.1). Classification (NCBI taxonomy): domain Eukaryota; kingdom Metazoa; phylum Chordata; class Mammalia; order Rodentia; family Ctenomyidae; genus Ctenomys; species Ctenomys sociabilis. The sequence goes on along the minus strand of PVKA01008228.1, from coordinate 12,289 downwards.
CCAGTTCACACTCGGGAGCCAGGCAGGGGTGGGCAGGAACCCACGCAGTTCCTTTCTTCCCCTGTGTGACCCGGGCAGCTGATGGGAGGGCAGTGTACCGGCACCCAGCCCAGGTGGTTGAGACAGATGGCGGCCTCCCAGCTGTGGAGGTTGGAGCCCCCAAAGTCCTGCTCAGCATGGGGCAGATGTGATCCTTGCCCTATTTCTACTGGCACAGGAAGGAAGGCTGTAGCTCAGGTTGTGCCATTTGGTGGAGTACTGTAAGGGCTTTGAATGAAGGAACTGTGTGCGTGAAATGGGTGGTCAGGACATGGTGCATGCTATCTGTGACCTGGCACTCCGGGGCAGAGGCAGGACAATCACAAGTTTGGGCCCAGCCTGGGAAATTTGCAACTTAGACCTTATCTCAAAAGGGTTGCGGACATAGCTCTGGGAAGGCTAGAACCTATCCCCACTGCCATCCCCAACAGTGCTTGTCCAGGGAACATGAATGGAGTGTGTGTTGCAAGCTGTGTGAGGTTCCTGCAGACTGGCCCCGGGGTGAGTTCACGTGCCAGTCCAGGCCCTCCCCAGCAGCTGCCTGGTGCTCTCCTCTTGGTTTGCAGCCTTGTGCTCCTTAGCCCCCACAGACTTGGCTTCTCAGGAGGTGGCCTGTACACATTTGACCGATTTCCAGCTTCCATGGCTCCCAACATATCCCCCTTTTTTGTTTCTTTGTGTGAGTGTTGTTCTGTTGCAGTTGGAGAAGCTATGTTCGGAGAACTCTTTATAGAGCACCTTTTCATACTTCATGCCAGTCCAAAGATTTTTAGGTGTCTTAATTCAGCCATGTAATCTATATAATCCAGTAGTCTATAATAGTTGTGAGTTTTAAGCACAGCTGGTAATTGTCAGAAGTTGTGACTCAAGCCTTTTACAGCATAGCATGTTAATATGGCATTACTCTTCACATCTTGTGGTTATATTTTTCTGCTGGATGGTTAAGACTAAGTTAAAGCAAGATCTCTATAAATACAAATTTAACTTGCTATCTGGCAAGGTCAGTTAGTCTCCCTTGGTTTTTCCTTGGAAACATGTACAGCATCTCTTAGGTTTTCTGTCACTGTCAGACTTTTGGATGACTCACAGCCATTGCTCGACCAATTTGCTCTCTGAAAGCCTGAGATTGTTTTCTCTAGGTGACTCTCCTTAGGCACACTGTACTTCATTGTATTTTTGGATCACTGCTGGTATAGTTTTCCTGTTTAGTGGTGACACTTGTAGCTTAGTTCCCATAGTCCTGTCCAGCCTAACATCTCACAGCAGGTACCTCAGAAGCAAAACCGTTGTCCCATGAAACTGTTCAGAGGAGGTACTGGAAGTGAACGAAAATGCTAGAGATCTCACGTTCTGCTTTTGGTTAGAATTTTCATTGCTTTCTGGTCGAAGTTCAGAAGACAGCAATTGTTCCAAGGAGGAGCCTTGGCCAAAGAGGAAGGAACAGCTGAGAGTTGCTGCCATCCCGGGTCCCTGGGTGCCACGGTGGGTTTCCAGGGCTGCTGTATAAACCCCCACCCACTGGGGGCAGGTGAAGCAGTCCAGGTTTGCCAACACTCCAGCCTGGGGCCCAGGACTGGGTGTGATCAGCCTCCGCCAGGGCTCCAAGCTGCCCTTCTTTTAGCTTCAGTGGCTCTCTCCTATGATCTCTGGATTTTTCCTTGAGGCTGCCCTCAGATTCTAGGTGAACAAAGCCTTTCGAGGCCCTACCATCTAGGCTGCCACGCGGCGTCTAGTCGCCAGGCACCTCTCTTGGGTTGGCAGGCTTGCTAGGCTGGGCCAGGTCGCAGCCTGTGTTCCGGGCCCACAGCAGCTGAGCTGCTGCCCACAGTGGTGCTCTTGGCTCTGCCAGCACAGATGGCACGTGAGTAGCAAGCCTGGCAAAAACACTGCCGTCATGCCTGTCTGCACAGAGATAGGAGAAATTATTTGACTTCTATCTCATCATAAAGCTAAAGGGGACAATACTGTGGGTGGCAGTGGGCGCTAAGAAAGCAAGAGGACATCCTTGATATGCTCATGCTTCAGGAAAAGCTTCATTGTTGCAAACTTGCTGAGGGCAGGACCTGGGGGATATGTAGTGATAGACAGTGTAGGAGGGAGCTGCCAACAAGGACAGCTGAGAGACATCGGGAGACCACAAGATGAGATGCATGTGCTCATTTAAGTGTAAACAGTCTAGGAATGGAATGAGGAGGTTGGTCCTTGTCTGGGGGTGATTGCTGGCTGTAGTGACTTCCGGGACACAGACCATGCTGCTGTATTGTACAGAGGCAGAGTCTCCCTTCTGGCTCCTGCATGAGCAGCACCCCTAGATAGCTGTACACTCTAGCATTGAGCAGACTAACCGGCGGACAGTTCCATGCCTATGCCCAAGTCTAACCCAGGCGCTTTGTGGACAGGACATCATTATGTTGGGAGAACAGAAAGTCCTGCTCCTGCAGGGCAGCAGCCTGGGCTCCAGGCTGGCTGATGGCTGTGGCTGACTTCAGGGCAGGCATCATGCAGTCTTTTCACCCTGAAGGTTTTGTGCTTGCTGCCCTGATGGGCTCCCGGGCTGCTGTGTCAGATGGCATACCACACATTTCAGCATGGTATATGAGCTGAAACCCAGCCTACAAACCATACCTTCCACGCCCCAACGTTGATCCATTTAGGGGTAACCTACTCTGCCAGTATTTGCAGCTTGGGAAGCGGCTGCTCCTTGCCCTTGGAGGCCTTTGCAGGCTGAAGCTTCGGGACAGGATCCTTCAGTTGTCCCACAAGCCCACCACCATCTGCAGTTCGACCATTGCAATGCTTGGCCTATGGAGGTGTACTTGTCAACCTAAGGGGTGCCTGTGGGAGCTAACAGTAGTCACTCTTAGAGGAGGTAAAGGTCCTTCCCACCATGGAGAGACTTTCCTATTGTCACTATGGCCAAAAGACCTGGCCAGCAGTCACCAACCGTCAGGTCCTGTGAGTGGGTGTGTTGGGCACGGCCTCTTTAGGCCTTAGGCCAGAGGGAAGCTATCCCTTGGGTAGGAGGGGCTGAATTTCACTGCGTCTCTCTCCCTTTTCTTTCTTCTCCTTTCCGTCTTTCCTTCTGTTCTCTTTGTCTATCTCACTTCAACCCACGGTCTTTGCACTAAGCCACACTCTTAACCCATTTTTATTCTGAGATGATCTAACTCCTGGGCCCTCTGGGGACTCTAAGCCATTGTGCTAATCAGCTTTTCCCCAAATATCTGATACCTGCAGTTTATCGGAGGGGCGGTTGATTTGGCTTGCAGTTTCTAGTAGGTTTGGTCCGTGGTTGGCTTGGTGCAGGGCAAAAACATCATGGGCCAAGAGCCTGGATGGAGCATGCTCACATCATGCTGCCAGAAGCAGAGAGAGAACTGAGGACTTGGGGATGAGAACTCACAGTTCCAGGTCACACCCTGGTGACTGCCTCCAACCAGGCCTCTTCTCAGCTCTGAACTGAGGAGTGGGCAGATCCATGGATGTGTGCAGCACCCTGTAATGCAATCACTTTCTAAACACATGAGACATCTGGAGGCATCTTAGGTCTAAAGTATAGCAACCACAGCATCCACAACGGTTCAAGACCAGAGAAACTCCTTCCTCTGGGCATCGGCTGTTGATGGGGCTATTCCCACCACCTGCTCCTGCTGTCCTGCCCTGGCTTTTTCTGGTGGGTTCACTTTTACACCTGCCACTAGTGGGCTCACTAGTTGGGGCCCAGGCCTCTCACGTAGTCAGACCAGCAAGCAAGTAGCTGTGGGCCCAGGTCTCTAGGGGCAAGGATTCCCAGAAGTTATGGGGAGGTACAGTGTCCCAGGGAGCCTCCTGGCTTCCATGGCTGCCTCCTTTCTCCAGCAAGCTGTGCAGGCCTCAGCCTCCTAGCGCACCACACCTTGTTGAGGTCCAGTCTTCCTGCGTGCCCTGTGGCTATCTGTCCTCACCTGCCTACGCCCGCTGTCTCCTTCATCAAGGAAGCAGTCCTCTCCTTCCATCCCTCTCCCTCTTTCCTCCTCTCCATCCTCCCTTTCTCGGGAGGACTCTGGCTCTTTTCTAGCCTCCCTCAGTGGCTCCACAGGACTGAGGATCAAGAGAAGGTGGGTCCTCCTGTGTCCTCCCTGTGTATTGAACGTACTCTACCCAGTTAGCCATCCAGGACCCTTTGTTACCTTGGTGCTATTAGTGGGAGATGCACATTGTCATGGTGCCCTCTGGATGGCCTATTTGTCCTGTGGCATTTGCTAACTTGGGGGCATGTGCAGGCAGGAGTGTCAGTGTCCCAAAGGGACTTTAACACAGTGCCCACTGATTACATCAGAAAAGACAGCTGGGTCCTGGGAGGGCGGAGTTAGGACAACCAGGGCCTTTTCAGTCAGTGTTAGCCTGTCCCTTCAGGGCTGGGGTGTGAGTGTATGATTGCAGGTTGCCCCTCAGATGTGCGCACCCCACTGGGATGCTAATTGCTCAGTAGGAAATGCAGCAGTCACCCCTTCTGTTATAACCACTTCCTGCTGTCCACGAGGTCTTACTCAGCACCTTCCCATATACCTGGAGGGTTTGTGGGATCGATTCAGGCCTGTTCTTTTATTGCTCCTCTTGTTAAGCTTAAATAGTCTTTTGTTTGTACAAATATGGCTTTGTGCAGCCAGCAGAGACAGGTCTCACATCTGGCCCTGCTATTTCAGGGGCTCCTTTTCCATGATGGAGAATGTGCCCTGGGCCCCAGAGTGGCTCCTCCCCAGTCCCTCTACTGAACCAGAGTCCAAGCAGCGTTTCAGGCTTGAGCTTATGAAATACACCTTGGGCTGCAGAGTGCACCCGCTCCCCAGTGCTGTGCTTCCCTTTGTGTTAGCCTTGGAGTTCTCGTCCACATGGACGCAGGCACGAGCTGCCTGGTCCTTGGCCTCCTTGGCGATCAGGGCTTCCTGCTTGGCTGCGACTGAGAAACCCGCAGGCGCTCTGTTCACTGTTCTGGGTCATGGTCATCAGTGCATATCTGAGGATGTCTCTTGAGATGATCTCTTAAAGTGGAATGCAGTTTGAATTTTGATGAATATTTTAATCTGGTTTGGGCCACAATGAAAATACTGCAGATTGAGGGTTTAATAAGAAAAAGTGCCTTTGTGGTTCAGGATTCACAATTCATGGTGGCAGCATTGAAGAGCGGCCCCCGGATGTCAGTGTGCGGTGGCATCCCCTTGGTAAGGGGAGGGGAGTCAGGCAACAGTTTAGTCCTATTCTTTACTAGTTCACTCTCGCAGGTGCTACGCTTATGAGACCTACACTACTGCCTGGATTAATCCCTGCACCATTACATATAGACCTGCTGAGAATTGAATCTGGACAGGTCTAGAAGTAAAGGGGGTAGTGGGGTGGGGTAGAGGAGGATCTGCAAGGTCTTGGAGGCAGCTCCTTGTGAGAGGCCCTCTGTGCACCTTTGAAAGGGAGGGGTTTCCTCTGTTTTTACCTTGGAGCTTGTGTGCTCTTGTCCTGCAGCCAGGTGGTGACCTAACTTGGGACAGGTGCTCACACGGCAGATTTCTGAGTCTCTCTCATGGGAAGTGTGGAGTTGCCAGCTGGCAGCTGCCCTGCCTTGCGGGGCCTCTCCTGGCTGGCACTGGCTTCTCTCTGAAGCAGTGAGATGGCTGGGAAGAGCTCTCCACCACTGCAGTGTGGGTGGCTCAGGGAAGCCGCTTACTGTCCATCACGTCACAGATCCAGTAGGCTGGCAGGAGCCTGGTTCTGAGGCTTGCATTTGAGAATGGTTGGCAGATAATACCCCTCTAGGGTGTCTACCTCCTGGCTCTAGGACCTATGACCACATGGAGCTGTTGAAGGCGTGGGGGTGGACATGGCTGGCCAGCTGCCCCAAACACAGGCACAGTGCCTGGCTTCTCTGGAGGGCAGTGCACAGTGCTGCAGGCTGTGCGATGGAGGGTGGAGCCAGAGTGCTGGGAAAGGCCTGGAGCCATAGGGGATCAGCTCCCCCAAGGCTCCTGCTAGGCCAGAGAGACCAGCTGCTCACCTGCAGCACCTGAGAGGGTGACTCTGAGCTGCTGTTTGAAGCTCCCGTGGTATCCTCCACCAGGCAAAGCCTGCTGTTCTTTCCATGTTTGTTGAGTTGCATGAAATTCAATTGCTTATCAGGGGAGCACAAGCTGAATTTGAACAGAAACATGGATAACTTACATTTCAGACCTGAAGTGTGAGATTCACAAGCAAATGGGACTCTGGGGAGGCAACTAGAAGCTTTTCTATTGCCACTTGACTCACTAATTGGCACTCCCATTCCAGCCCTTTGCTGAGGGGAGCTTCTCCCAGTCCAGTACACCTAGCGCCTCCAAAGGGTTATTCTCACAGTGTACAGGGATTCTTCCCAACCCTAGAGAAATGCTGCACCTGAATGTGCAGAAATGAGCCAGTTCTCCTCCTCTTCTTCTGCCAGTTGCTGGTGGTATTTTCAAATTCCAGCCATACAAGGAAAAATAATCTGTAGACAACCAAGTCCCAAACCCTTAAGAGTAGAGCTTTTGTAGCACAGTGATGGCTTCTTGGACGGGTTAGAGTTGAGACCAAAAGTGACGCTTACTATGGAATAGTTCATGAATGTCTTTCTTAACCAAGGAGGCGCTATTCCTTTGTGCAAGCTGATCAGTGTGACACATGTAATGGTTTTGCAATGGCATATAGTGCCAGTCTCCTACATACACCTGTGTCTCTGTTACTCTTCTGTCATTGTTGGGACAAATACCAGACACTCAAAATGAAGAAAGGAAAGGGTTTATTTAGCTCATAGTTACCTGAGGTTTCAGTCCATACTCAGCTGGCGCCATCCAAGGCAGAGTGGCACATGGCCGAGAGAAGCTGTTCATAGTGGAGGCAAAGAGCAAGAGAACAAAGAGAGGAGTAGCAGCAGCTCAGGCAGGTAGCTAAGCTCTCTCCTCTCCTTACATTGTAACGCCAACTCCCTGCCCCAGGAGAAGTGCAGCGTCTGTACCCACAATAATCAGTCAGAAACTCTAGAAGCCATCCATGACTACGTGAGGACTGCAGGGGCAACTAGACACAGACCATAACACTGCCTCTCCTAGAACTTTATCTGTATTAATGGCTAACCAATAGTATGCAGGCCCTGAATAAGCAAGCAAGGCAAGCGAAGATGTAGGACAGGGGTGACAAAGCTTTAAAAGCTTTCAATGATTCAGACAGCCTGCCCCTTGCCAGTACTCTTGCCAGAGGTTCACTGCCCCTGACTCCGGAGTTTGCAGGGGGCTGCCGTGCCCACGTGTGGGGCTTAGAAAGCCTGACTTGGCACTGATCCTGCAGCAGCTCCCTTGCTGTGATGCCTTTGTGTTCCGGTTCCTGCCTCCTTCGTGCAGTGCATGGGTAGCTGGTCATGTCCCAGTGGGAGGTCCCATGACCACTGAGGGTGTGTCTCCCCTGGAGATATCCAAGGGGATGTCCTGGTAGATAAACATATCCACCATGTTTGTCCCCATGGGAGTAGGGCCTGTGGTTTGTCGAAAGAGTAGGCCCTTCTGAAGGTAAAAGCAAGACAGACATGAGCACCTTCTTTTGGCGCCCCCTTGCCTGTCCCCTTCCACTGCCTGCCTGCCCTCTCCCTGCAGCTCAGCAATCCTGGCCCCAGAACGCTGTTGCTTTTGGAAAACCACAGCCCTGTGGGCTGCAGGCCCCGGGTAGCTCTGTGTTCTCTTGTCTCCTGGGAAGCCGCCTTCAGTCCCTAGGCACTGTCCTGCGGGGCCACGTGACAGGATAGCACTTCCTTAGTGCAAGCAGGCTGGTGAAGCACTGGTTCAAAGGTCAGAGTGACCTAGCTAAGCTGAAGGAAGCCACAGCCAGCCTGAAGGGGAGAGGAGACCTCTCCGAGATGAAAAGCGTCAGTGAGTGTTCCCCGTGAGAACACAGCCTGTGTCTCTCTTCTAGAAGAGACAGAGGCAGCTGAGGCCTGGCTTTTGGTTTTTGGCACAGCTTTTGGGAACTTGTCTCTTGGGAAAGGAATGGACAGACTGCCCAGTGAGGGTCTGGAATCCAGCCTCCTCATGCTTGGCTCAGGGGAGACCCACCCCAATGTCAGGGGCTCCACAGGACTGTCCAGGAACAGGGAGGCAGCAGGGCACCAGCCCGTACCAGCTGTCGCCCACGTCACTCTGGCCAAACTCCATTGCAGCCAAAGCCCAAAGACACATGAGACAGGGTTCCCTCTCTGGAGCCTCTTGGTATTAAAACCCTGCTCTCCCAGCCCAGCCATTGGCCCATGTCCCCTCTGACATGCTACGTGCTGCTGCCCACCAAGCACTGTATCTGGGGGTTGGACTCTGTCCTATAGAAAGACACGCTGCAGCCTTAACCCGGCACTTGCACATGGGCTTCTTTCAATCTAGGGTCTTGGCCAAGATTATTAGCTTAGAGAGTTCCGGGGAAAGATAGGGGCAGAGGGGTCCATGTGGAACCACAGGAGGAGAAGACCACAGGGTGGTCATAACTGGGAGGAGAGGTATCTGCAAGCCAAGGGGTGCAAGGCTTGCCCCCAGCACAGGGTACAGGAAGAAGGTCTTGGACATAGGGTGTCTCTGCCACACCTTCGCTTGGGAGTTGGGAGAGGAGGAGCTCCTTTTGTCTTATGCACCTGTTGATGGCAGTTTGTATGACCATCCTCGGGACCAGTGTGACGTCCTTTAGATAATTCTCCTAGGTGCTCTGTCGCAACTCCACAGGCCAAGATGGCAGAAGCCACCTAACTGGTCCCCATACCCAACTCCCATCCCTTAGTTGTAGCAGGGCCTGGCTGGACTGCTTAGCAGCCCTGGGGTGGCCCCATGGCAGGAATCACGGTGTCCCAGTGCAGTCACGCAGCCCCGCAGGCCCCTTGGCTTGCCTGGCCTCTTCTGCCTCCCTGTCCCTCTCACGTCTCCCATTTCACCCATTCTGCAGCCATGCAGGTGTCAGGAGTTCCTCCCCCATCTGCAGCTGGTGCCTGCTGGAATTTTCACCCCAAGTCCTGGCTTCTGCTTTGGCCCGAGGGAGGAGAGTCTCAGGCCTTGCCTGACCGCCAGGGTTTGGGCCACCACAGGCTTGCTGGGCCTCAGGGCCCCCAGGCCCCAGGATGCTGCCACTCTCTGGGCTCTCAGCACAGGGACTTGCTGAGGGCCAGCTGAGCACGTGGAACAGTGACAAACCAGAAGCGCAGGGGGAGCCGGAGTCTGCCCCATCTGGGGGTGGTGAGCATCCCACAGAGGAAGCAGGAGCCTTGATGCTGTGCTTTGTGGTCATTTTGCTTTTGTGCTTTGCAGCTGCTGGGCATCATTCAAGGAAAGTTACGTCAGCGCTACATACGCACTTGTGCCTTCAGGAGACACTGTCACCGCAAACCATTGAGACTCCCAAGTCATCCTATGTACAGGCAGGAGAATGCATTGAATGTCATCCAACCAGTGTCAAGAAAGAGTAAAATAAACTTAATATCAGTAATATTTTATTAGACTCAGAGAAATTAGGGTGAGTAAGATGAATAGGGTGAAAATACACAGTGGTCCCAGTGTTCTGGGCTGAACAGCCCCCTAGTGCCTGTCTTGAGACGGTTTCTCTAGTCTGCAAGTGTATTTGTGCTAGATGTAGCAAAGCAAACAGAATGTGTTTTCTTAGACACCATAGGGTGTTATTTTCAGTCTCTTTTCCATATTTTTTGGTACTGATTTTTTTTCACAGTACAAAGTGAGTTTGCGTTGAAAGCTGAGAGCTTGTTTTCTGAGGGTGTGGGAGAGGCTTGTGGTTTTGGTTCCTTCCATTTAGCATTTTACAAATAGTTCCAACGAATGCAAGTGGGGTTGTTCAGCCAGCTCAGGCGGTGGCTTGGCCCTGCCACCCTGCAGGACCCTGTGGTTGGAGGAAGACAAACAGCCATTGGCTTCCTCTGCTGGAAGGCCTGGTGGGTGAGACAACTTGGTCCCGGTGGGGAAACTGAGTCTCCTGTTGGATGCTGAGGGTGGGGTGGGCCAGGCATTGCTCTGCCCAGTGGGTGACATTAGGGAAGCTGTGGCAAATGGGAAGGTGGTGCAGAGCACTCTGAGACAGGCGATCTCATTGGCGAGCTCATGTGTGGTTTTGGAGGCAGGCAGGCGAGGCTGAGCTGGAAACCCATCCTGGGAAAAGACTTCTGAAAGGGGTGGCCAGGAAAGGTGGCCTGACCTAGGAGGACCTGCAAGAGCAAGGAGAACCAGAGAGGGTACCCGGGAGACGGGTTTTGTGCTCAAGTCCAGCCATTTGGCTCTGAAAGTCCTAAACAGAGAAGAAAAGTAGATACTCCTCTTCGAGCTTATTTTATTTTATTTTTTTTTAAAAGTCTTTTATAGCTTTTATATAATTTTAAAAATATACAGTCCCAAGATAGCACAGGAACTATTGGGTATGATGTTGGTAGGCATGCAAGAGGAAGAGATAAAAATCATTTTAGGATGAGTGGTCTGGGGACGATGTGGTGGCACAGACAGGGGAAGGTAAGTTGGGTGGGACAGACAGTGGGCTGTGTCCACGCACAAGCCTACCATCCATGAGCGCAGCTGGGAGAAAAGCAGGGGAGAAGGTGGTGGGTGACAGAGGCTTGGGAGGGTTTGTGTAGGTGTGTGGTGGTGGAAGATCAAAGGTGTCGTCTAATTCGAAATGAATGGTGGGACCGAGATAAAGGTCATGGAGAACATTTTGGTTTTGTTTGTTTGTTTGTTTTACAATTTCTAAAACACTTTTATTTATTGATTTGGTATAGGTTCTTGATATGTAGCTTGGACTTGTAGTGATCCTCCTGTCTCAGCCTCCCCAGAGCTGGGACTGCAGGTGCATGCCACCACCTGGTTTTGTGGCTGGGTTTTGGGGCCCACATGGCATGTAGTATCTGGGATCAAACCCAGCTCCTTGCACTTACTGGGCAGGGGCTTACTCCACTGAACCTTCTCTACAGCCCCAAATTTCTATTTCTGATTGGGAGTTTTGTGTTCAGTTTGGTTGAAATTATCTTTTAAGTGGTCAAAATTATATTTGTTTTCTGTCTAGACTTTTTTTATTTTAAAGATAAAACATGAAAATAAAAATAAGGCAGAGTTTCAAAACAGGATAACAGGAGATTAATAATAGTTTAATACTTTGCATATTGTTATTTTCATAGTAGTTATTCAGAGTATGAGATACAGACATGAAATATTCTCTAAACAATATTAGCATAAATATTTTTTCAAAGAACTGAGAAAAACTAGCTATATAACTATCTTAACTATCTTTTTTTCCCATAATTTTATTGAGAAACAAATAGCAATGAGACATTTTCAAATCAAATTAATAGGAAAGTTTCAATAATTAATACATTGCATATTGTTTTCTTAGTGGTTAATTGTACAAGAGGCAGACATGATATTCTATTTACAAACACCTTTAGAGAAGATCCCTGTATTCACTGAATTAAGAGAATGCTATCTTAACTATCTTGTGTATAAATATACATGCATTTTTCCTTTTCCCCATCTTGTTCCCTTTCACAATATCTATTATACCTCTCATAGTTTTCCTCATTTTCTCACACTAAGGAGACAACATGATGTTTACATTTGTGGGTCTGATTTATTGCACTTGTAAATATGGTCTCATGTTGCATCCATTTACCTATAAAAGTCTCAAGCTTATTATTTATGGCTAAGTTGTATGCCATTCTATAAAGAAATCCACATCTTTTTATCCATTCCTTGATTGATGGGCATTTGGGTTGTATTCCTGTGGTATGGTGCTCTCAACTCTTTTGGGAAGATACCCAGGAGGGGAATAGCTGGGTTGAATGGGATCTCCAAGGCTAGCTTTTTGAGGAATCTTCACATGATCTGCACTGTGCTTGTACCAGTCTGTACACGCCCACCAACAGGGGAGAAGGGCTCCTTTTCTCCATAGTCTTGTCAGCATTTGTTGTTGGTTGGTTGCTTGGTGCTGGCCATTCTTTCTAGGGTGAGATGGACTCTCCATATTGTTTTCATCTACATCTCTTGGTTGATCGAGGATGTTGAGCAGTTTTTTCATGTATTTATTAGCTGTTTGTATTTCTTCATGTGAGAAGAATATGTAGAGTATCTCCCCACCCATTTACATATCCTTTCATCCACTCCTCCTGCCCTCTATCCATCCATCCGTCCATCCATCCATCCATCCATCCATCCATCCATCCATCCATCCATCCATCCATCCATCCATCCATCCA